>QKWP01000853.1:194027-206917 GCA_003550325.1 Gigaspora rosea
GATCTTGTAATACAGAATTTGTAGATTAATTTCGATACATAATACAAAATTTTGAACTATTTCGAAAATATAGTCCAATGCGTCTTGGCATGACCCAGGTTACATATCCTGATCCAGCTGATCCAGCCAGTTCTAAAATATTTCGAATTATTTCGATTACAAAATATTTCGAAAAATATTTCAAATCCACTTTCGAAATATTTCGAAATTATTTTCAAAATATTTCGAAAGTGAAATATTTCGAAATATATTTCGAAATATTTCGAAATATATTGCGATATGTGAAATCTTTCGAAAGATTTTGCAGTAACACAAGATCTTTCAAAAGATTTCGGTACTATAAATTTGCTGATATGTTAACCTGGTCAAAATTAAATCCAGTTAACTCCTTTTTATCATTTGCATATTTTTTAGCCCTCGCCTTATTCTAATTTACAATTGCTGCTTTATTTTGTAATTTTTGATTTTTTTGTTCATCACTTATTTTATTAATATTATATAGATCTTCCTTACTAAATTCAATAAACGTATAGTTTTTACGAAGACTTTGCAACACTATCGAATGACCTTCATTGTAATGAATAACAGCTAATGCATGCCGGGTCTCATAAGAACTCTAATTATTGATTTTTTTGTCAAGGTAATCAAGTTTGACTTTATTAAAAGCCTCATTTGTTGAAGTTCTAATATTTGTGATTAAGCCCTGGCCTCTGGGCAATCGAAAAATAGATTTTAGCATAGTTCAAAAGCTTTCAATATCAGTATTAGACATTCTTTGAAGCGTAGATGATGATAAAGTAATCTCAGGATTTTTACAACAATTAGTGTGATTATCGCATAAATGACTTATAAGTCCTTCAACCTGCATTTCTTGCAGGTCTTTTTTAGACGGGCTAATTAATTCTGGATCCTTTTTTCATAAACTAGCTGCGAAAATACAACTATTAAATGTTTCATAATATGTTGCTCGTATGAATGCCAATGACAATTTATCTTAGATGCTAATTGAAGGTTAGTAGAATGTATTTATTTTATATACAGTAATTAAATCACAAATATTAAAATGTAATATACTTAGGGCTTTTCTTATTTTTTTGGTTATGTGCTTTAGGCCTGCAAAAATTTGATTAACTAGTGAACTTCAGCAAGAGTTTTATTGGTATCGAGATCGCCATCAACACATATATTAATTAAAAAATCTTGATCCTCCATTATAGGAGTTATTTTGCTAACTAATTCGTTAAGGATCGCATGTTCCATATATTGAGAGCTTTGATTGTGATTTCCTTGAATAATTATATGCTCTTCTCCTGTTCTTTTGTTTTTATACAGTCGAGACTTTTGAACAGTTTGGAAGGTAATAATTGGTTTATAATAGTCATTTTTTTTATTAGAATTGAAAAAATTTTTAGTAAATACTAATTACTAAACTATATACTTTTAGATACGGGTACCACCAAGGAAATAACTGTAATTCTTAGAATTAAGGTTCTTCCTTAGCAGTATTTAAATTATAAATAATGGTTTAAATTTTATCCTTGAACTGAATTATCATTTTCTTATTAATAGTCCTTTATAAGTAGTTTTTTTATCTTTTAGTTAATAGCGATATTATTTATTAATCTTACCTTCAAATTCTAGATGGCATATAAATTCACTACTTGCCTGCTTGGCATTTCTTCCATGTGACCATGATACGTCAAAACTAAGCAGAAGAATTTTTCATGTTTATTTAATTCCAATTTAGTTGAGTTAAATTGTTTGGTAAGTGTTTTTTCAGTATGATTCATGCAATTTATAATTGCACTACTTGCTGATAATTTTGCTGATTTGATAATGTTTGAAAATAAATGATGCTGATGATGATGATAAATTGCTTTAGAACATTGTGATGTAACACTGATGGTTGCCAAAAAACTCTGTGCCGCATGCTAGAAAATTTCAGCCCCTAATCCGCCTGCAGCTACTGCTTTCGAGAAGCAAATATTCTTTTTTTTATTAGAAATTTCTATGATAGTTTCGCATTTTTTACATCAAATAAGACACTTGGTTTTAAATCCTATAACAGTTAATTGGCAGTCCCGTGTTGAAATCAGATAAGTTCTACAATTGGTGCATGGGTTTTCAAAATCATCGATGGTTGTACATAATATTTCATCATGCAATTGATCTATATCTTCATCAGGTAAATACATTAATTTGGTAATTTTTTCTTTTAACTGCGTAATAGTTTTTTTGGCATTTTTTAATTCATTTTTAAGTGTATTATGTTCAACCATTAGGGCTTGCGTTTCTTGAGGCGATAAGTATTTTCTGAGTTTATTAAGAGCTATGCCTTTTCTTATAGATGTTTCTTCTATTTCTATAGCTGTTTGTAATTGGTATTTCGTTCAGGTAAGAGAATTTTTAAAGTTTTTTTAGTATTAAATGCTTTTACGGTTTGTGAATAAAGATTGAAAATATTTTGATATGTTTGCATTATCATTTATTGTAGAAATTGAATATTATCTTTATCTGAAAGTCCTAAATACCATAATGGTGAACGATTGTCTGACCAATTATATTTATTAAAGCATGTTTTAAAGCAAATATTGTCTTGTCCACTATCTTTGAATATTTTAAAGGTTTCATCATCTGCATAAAAATACCATTGGTAAATTAGTTGATTATTTGTATCTTTCATAATGGAAAGCTTGAAATAATTATCATTAATTTTTGTATATATGGTATATCTGGGTAATAAAGGGACCCATGTTATCGAATTTTTTTTTTGAAGGTTGATACACATAATATCCCACAAGTTCATTCGCATTAGAATTATTTTTATTGACTTGTGTTATAACTGGTGTAAGAATTTTATGAAGGTCTAAAACTTCTAATTCATGTGAAATTTCACGAACAATTATACTTTTATTATCTCTCTGAATTATCGTTTGTTGGATATGCGTTTTAATTTCTTCTGAAACGAGTTTATGATGCCATTTATTTATTTTATTTATTTTCTAAAAATATAAAAATAAAATTTACATATTTTAGAACGATTCTTTTATTACCCATAATAGTACAATTAATACGCTAAACTAATTATATAAATATTACGTAAATATTATGTAAAGTATATAAAATACATAAAATATGATTAAAATATATAAGAAATATTCGTATCTACAGCTTTAATTTCTAATAACGCGTGCATATTTCTTTAATGTTTCCTCATTTTTAAAAATAATTTCAATGTAAGAGCGCTTACCCTTATTGAAATGTTGTTTGGCTACGTTAATATCGTATCCAGCTATTTTAAACAGATCTTCTATGATTTCATTAAAAGAGCATTGTAAGCTTCCCGTTTCGATGATTAGTGCGTTTTCATTTTTGGTTTTAATTGTGTTGCACGGTGAGAAGGAAGAATGGTAGGAAATAATGAGGACCATTGCTTTTTAGCTGTTGTTTGTGAACTATGTACCGCTTCCTGATTTTCCAACCGTGGTTCTTTTTTCTCTATCATTTGTATCTATGTTTGTGTGTCCATTTATGCTAAGAGTTTCCTCTACCTTCTTGTCCGTCATAAAGTCCTCTTCGTTCCATTTGTTTTCGTTCTTGATTTCCGAAGTGTTAGTTTTGATTGCCTTATCTGCTGCGAATTCTTCCCTTGTTTCCAAGTTTCTTGCCTCGTAATTTGAGCTTTCAGTATTTATCGAGTTAGTGATGTCCTTAAGTAAGGTATTTTTTTTGTCCTCTTGTGCGTCCCTCCCAAGGGGTTGAGTAGAAGTCGTGGTGGTATCTTTGGAGCAAAACTTTTCTTGGGTCTTGTCTTCTTGTGTTTCTTCTGTCTTGTGGTTTAGTAAAGTCAATTTATTCACCTTGTCCTCTATATCCATAGAAACCGTTTTTTTGCTTTTCTTTTGCTCTATATTTCGCGAGTTATTTATAGTTTCGAGTTCTTTCAACTTTCTTTTTCTACTCCTTTGGGGCCAGGCCCCTTTATCTTTATACTATTTGTCTTTCTTCTGTGTATTTTGCGAGTTTATTGTTAGTTTTTAAAGCTTACTTTACCCCGACAGCTGTGTACTGGAGAGAGTGTATGTAGATCTCTACCTAATAAGTAAATTTTTAACATACTAATTTTGTTAATATGGGTTTTTTTTAATGTTTTGATAAAACAAGTATCCAAAAACTTGTTTAGTGATATTTATAATTTTATACTTATTTTTGTGTAACTTATTCGTGGTGATTATGTTGTGTAATCTTATTTACATCTCTTATTCGCATTAATTAGTCCTTTTATGTTGAGTGTAGCTACTTTTATTTTTTGGTTAACAGACATATGTACGTAAAAGGTATGAACCCTTTTGGGTCAGATACAGTTCGGGAGGACCCGTCCTCTTATATCGCTATAGGAGGACATTCTTACTTGGAACTGCTTAGATGTACCATTAATTACGCTTCTTGTGGGAGTCAGACATTTATAGGTGGCTATGGTGAAGCCATCGTTTTCAAGTAGATTAGTGTTATTTGTAGCCTTCACTGATGATTCTGATGAGGTGGTTATCTGTATTGAGGAGCCCGAGTTGTTCTGGGGGTCGGTGTATGCCCCAGCTAATTCGTCACATGTATAGTTGGGGGTGAAATTCATTTTTAATTTTATTAATTTCAACAATAATTTCAACAATAATTTCAACAATAATTTCAACATTTTTAATATATCTATAAATTAAACTTAAAACAATTATTGTATTTGATTTAGTTTAGTTTTAATTAATTTTTGACATAATTTAAATTAATTTTTAATATTAAAAAACTAATTTCACCAATTTCACCATCAAATAATTTCAACAATTTTAACAAAAACTTCTTATTAAGAGGAGTAATTTCACTTCTATCTACAGTCACATAGCGGTTTCTTGGTTTGGGTCAGATCGCCCGTACCCCTAGAGGGGGTCGTACCGACCGGGGAACTGCCTTCTTTGGCGTCACCTGGTTTTTTTTTCCATCCTGTGGTAATACCTGTCCTGCTGTTTCCTTTTCCAGCAAAACGCCATCTGTGATGGTCTTTGTTGCTTCCTCCATTGTTACCTCATTTTCCAAAGAAGGTGTCAGACTTGTGGTATTTTCATTCTGGGAAGGAGTTATTAAAAGCTCTGTGTCCATTTCCTCTACTGAGCTGTTGTTTGCATTCCTAAAATCCTTATTCATATGTGCGTTTTGTCTAGATTCAATAGATTCCCTAAATTGAATGCAGTCTTTTTTATGTGACCTTCCTGGTCACAAAAGTAGCAAACTTGGGGGCAGATTTCCATTCAGTAGAAACATTATTTTCCCAAACATGAGTAAATTGTGGTAGGTGCCTTTCTAGGTCCAGGTCATCGGTGGTTTCGAAGATGACCACCCATTGATCCGTCAGGTAGGGAGTACCTTCGATCATAAGAGGTTTAATGGCGGCAATTTTCCTGAAGTTTTCGAAGGCTACAAGCAGAGCCTCTGAGACCTCATTTTTGTTACCTAAGGGTACATTGTGGCATCTAACCGGTAGAAAGGATTTTCTGCCGTCAGTCAGAATGTATCATTGTAAGTCTTGTTGAATATAACAATGCCCTTAGCGGCATATTGTTTTCATTTTTCATCGTTAATAAAGGTGATTTCCAAGTGTGTACGGACCCCTTTAGTGAAGTGCTACTTGGCAGCGCTAACTTCATATTTTACCTGATTAAACATGGAAGACATAATCTTGTTGAATGAACCCAACATCCCTTGAATATCGATTATTAGCGCATTATCATTATTTGTTCTAATGTTTTGTCTTGGGAAGAAAGTCGAATAGGTTGATTGTCCTCTTTTCAGCTTGGGAAAAAACGAAGTCCATTTTCTGTCAGAACTTATTGAGGAAGATTCCTTCCTCTTTTCCGGTTTACGCTCAGAGATAGCTTGTTTTGGTTCTAGGCCTAAATCCTCATTTGAAAGTGAACATTCTTCTATGAGTTTCTTTTGTTCGAAGCTTGAGTCTTCAGCTACCACCTCAGTCGGTGCAGCATTAGAAGGGCCCGGAACAGGTTGTTCAATCTCTGTAGACATTTGTGTGTCCATGGAGGTAGTTTGCACGTTCGTAATGTCTTTGAAAGCACTGAATTCTTGTTCAGTTTTGTTGTACCAGGAAGGTTCCTGAGTTTCTTGTGGAAAGGTGCCTTTGGTGCTAGTTTCTATTAAAACCTTAGTATCGTTTTTTGCTGTAGCCTGTTGCAATGGGACTTGTATTTTCTTAGCTGTATTCGTTGACCTGTTTTCTTTGTTTGTTTTTTTGTTGTTGTTGTTTTTATTTTCTTTTTCCACTTTACATCTTTTTGGCGCTATTTCTTCTGAGAATATAGCGTCATCAAACGTACTGCAGTCTCTTTTCTTACTTCTGAGAGGACTAGCCCCGTTTACTCTTGTTTCTGTGGCCTCGCTTGTTCTTCTAGTCGTATGTATTTTAATAAACTGAAATTACTCTGCTCCAAACTAATGTGTACTGGAGAGAGTATGTGTAGATCTCTTATAATTCATTATTTCAACAGTTTTACATATACAGAAGGTTTTTCTAACTAAGCTATACCTCCCTTTAATTATCTGTTTTTTCCCAGCTGACTCCAGCAAGTCAACCACGTCCGGTGCCCTGTACCTATTGGATCTTAAGCAGCTGGTTAGGAACTACATATTCCGCTAGTACGCTGTATAGATCAGCCACTTTTCGTCTGCCCCAGAAGCCACTTCTATTTTCAGTTAGTGTAGCGTTAGTTTCTGGTTTTCCTACTTTCTAGTTTGGTCGGTACCCTTGTCCTATTTCTCGTTTGTTTTATTCCTTTTATAGTGGATAGTCCTTATGTTTATGATGTTTTTTGTCAGATTTTTTCCTTTTCTGGATGCTGCATAACCCCATGGCTATATCACACAACTCATTGTCATTGTAGTACCATGTCCAGAAACGAGAAACATGTTCGACACCTCTTTATAGATCCTTGCTATTCATGGTCCCAGCATGGTTTTTGTTATCCACTAGACTCAAACCAGCGGCCTTGCAAATAAGACCCCGGAGTGTTAACCACTGCACTATCTGACCCAGGGTCATTATTATTAGTATAAATGATTACTATTACAAATTTAAATTCAAATCAAATTCAAATTATAAAATCAGAGTTACTATATGTTTCCAAAAATAAGCTATATCCAAAAATAAGATACCTCCTGATTTTTTAAAAATCTTAAAAAAACTATTAACAGTTGTTATATATAAAAGTTAAAATTTCACTTAAGTAAAGTTGTTCAGAATAACTAAATATACCTATAGTAAAGATTTGGTGTTTTTCTGGGCGCAGAGTGGTGCTCTTTTTATTAACATTTTATATACATTACAGGAATAATTTGTGTGATATTAAAATATAGGAACTATTAACACATGTTAATTTCTACGCCTAATGCATCTAAACCTACTTATTTTATCGGCCAAGCCGTTTCCTACTCTCTATAGTAAATCCTTAATTTCTCTGTTTAGCCGTGTTTTTACTCGGATTATTGCCACTCTTTCGGGCAATGTCTCCTTTCCCCACTTATAAGCAGCGTATGCACACCATAATTTATTCTTTCCTTAATCATCCGACCTTTAGCCGCATATCTCTTCAATGTTTCCTTATTTTTAAATGTGATTTCAATATGCAAGCGCTTGCCCTTGTTGAAGTGTTGTTTGGCTGCGTTAATATCGTACCCAGCTGTTTTAAATAGATCTTCCATGATTTCATTAAATGAGCATTGTAGACTTCCAGTTTCGATACTTAGAGCATTATCATTCTTGGTTTTGATTGTATTGCGGGGGAAGAAGAAGAAAATGTAGTTTTACCCTTTTTAACTTAGGAAATAGCGAGGACCACTGCCTTTTGGATGTTACTTGTGGCTCGTTTTCTGGTATATGATTTTCTCGCTGTTGTTCTTTTTCATTATTATCTATATCTGTATTCATATATCTGTTTAAACCAAGTAATTTTTTCACTTTGTTATCATCAATAAAGTCTTCGTTGTCCCATTTGTTTTCTTCTTTAAATTCCATTGTGTTAACTTTGTTAGTTATGTCTGTTGTTAGTTTTTCCTTTGTTTTAGATTTTTCCTCTATATAACTTGAGCGTTCCGTATTTATTGAATTAGTAGCGTCCTTAAGTAAGGTATTGTTCTAGTTAACCTGTGCATCCCAACTAAGAGGTTGGATAGTAGCTGTTAAGGTTTCGTTAGAGCTAATAGTTTCTTGCGTCGTGACTTTCTGTGTCTCTGCTGTCTTGTAGTCTTGTAAATACGGTTTATTTTCTTTGTCTTCATTATCTGTAAAGACCGTCTGTTTGCTCTTCTTGTGCTCCATATTTTGCATGTTATTTATAGTTTCGACCTCTTCCAACTTTCTTTTTCTACCCCTCCGGGGCCAGGCCCTCTATCTTTGTACTCTTTGTCTTTCTCTTGTGTGTTTCGCGGAGTTATTTTATTTTTCAAATTTACTCTACCCCGACAGACGCGTTCCGGAGAGAGTGTATATAGATCTTTTCCTTTTTATTTTCTAATTTTTCAAAAAAATTAAAGATTCAAAAATAACCGATCTGCAGAATTAGATCTTACTGATCTGCAAATAATCACATGATGATTGGACGAAATTGATGTAAACACTTTTCTTTACCCAAAAAAAACAAACATATGCCAACCCATTTCTCCTACTCCAACCCCATTTCTTATTTTTCAAGAAATAATAGAAATTAGTAATGAGCAAGTATAACTTACTATTTTTGAGAACTTATACTAACAAAGTTTTTGCATTTGTTTAGTAGTAATAGAAAAGTTAATTAGATCGCAGAATTCCTCACAGTATAAGTTGTTAGTAATAGTCCACAATTTGGTCTTAAAACTACCAGTAAGTACAGGCTAGTGACTAACTTGTTAGCTTGAAACTTGAATCATAACTTGAGTTACTCGAGTATTAATATTTTTTAATTTTTTAATTAATGACTAGACTCGAGTACTTGAGCCATGAAATTTGTAAATTAAGCTAAATATATTTAATCCTTGAGTAACTCGAGTCATAATTCGAGTTGATGAGTCCAGTCTCAAGCCCCTTGGGACCTAGAAATTTTTGTAATGGTTTACTGCTTCTTCTCCAGCTGAATATATAATATTTGAGCCTGAGATAATTGACGGCGATTTTGATTCATAGACATTCATTAACTGAAAAAACGCAAAGATTGGGAAAAGACAAGTGGAAACCTTAATACGTTTACACATTTTGAGGGTACTAGTGGTCAAACCATAAATATAAGACTAAATTATTGTTAATAAATACAGTAATAATAATTTAAATTTATTTGAATTAACATTATATTTATGCATTTTCTAGCATCAGTGCAAGCTTGAACATAAAAGTTGTTCCTTTTTTTTCTGTTCTGACCTGGGCTTTAGATTGGCTCTAGCACAGGCTTCTCTATTACTTTTACACTCCATTTCGTAAAATTTAATAAGTTTTTATTCTAATTCATATATCAATAAATGCTGCCCATTCAACTCTTTCTGATGATCCTCTGGACCAAAACTTTTTACAAACACCGACCTACGAAAATTTTGTAGCTAATATTTTTATATATAACAAAAACTTTATCTAGAAGCAGCTTGGATACAGGACTTCAGATTGCATGTGAGATGACTGAAATAGAGCTGAAAAAGATTTCTCCTTGTGGGTTTGGTTCTCTAAGCGGAAGACATTGTTGCTATGGAAAGCTAAAACCCTGGAGTTTTTTGTTAAAAGATGTGGAAGTTTAGACAGAAACATACTTATGGTTATCTATACTATTTTACAAAATGTAAAACTTATGCTCTTTACAAGTTTTGGTACCCTTGTTTATTTCTCCTTGGTTTTTTTTTGAAATTTTCGCCAAAAAGTAGGAAATTCAGCTTACCCCCTCCAAAAGATCGACAATGTTTACTCTTTCCAATTTGGAAATGCACTTACCGAATTGGAGCCTGATTACAAGGAAGTTTTGACGCCTACAAAATAAACAATAAATGACATGTGAGGATGATCTGGAGAAAAATACTGGAAAAAATTTCTTTTCTTCTAGAAGTTTTTTTTAGGCATAGTTTTTTTTCTTTTTTTTCTTTTACATACAATACTTTGATGGATATGTTTTCGTGCAGCATTATATAATTTTTATCTACTTTTTCTTTTGCCCTTTGTGGCTTTTTATATTTCTTTTGTTAGTTTACGTCATTAGTATAGAGTTTTTCTTCGTTTTTCTTATCTTTTATTTTTATTTTTTTTTGTTAGTTTTGGTTTTTTATCTAGGTCTTGTAGTTACTTCCCTTTTTTTATCTCCTTTTGTTTCTCATTTTATTTGTTTTTCTTGAATGGTTGAGCTTATCCCCATCATTGATGCTAACTAGGTGGAAGGGATTTAAAAGAAAATCCTCTGTCACTCTTTGACGTGAGCTGACAAAATTTATATCTGCTTTATTCGTAAAGTGGTGCAACCAGTTGCATGTAGGTGCTCTTGAAGTAACCACATGATGTCGAATTTTAGTTTTAAGTATCATGTATTAACAGGCTATAAATAGTACTCAATACTGGTTTTAATAAAATATTGGCAAGACATATCAAAGAGTAAAAAAAATAAAAAATTTGATCTATTGTATAATTAAGCATCATTACAATTATTAGAAGATTACAATAAGAGTAATACCATTCCTACTATTAATTTTCAGTCACTAATTAAATTTATATAAGTAATAAAGCTGTAATCGCCGTATACAGACACGGGTCTATAATAGGTTTTAAAATTGAAAAATATAAGAGACCCAGGTCTAGTACCATATAGTGCTGCATATAGTACCCTGGGTACTTTTCAAGAAAGTCAGCCTAGATTAAATAATACCCCTGACATTGGAAGATAGGGATAATACATCATTATTGATCTATATATTCCTTGCTATTAGATAAACCCAATGAAAAGATTATGAACATTGAGACACAAATCGCACACAGCCAAGAGTTCATATCACTAAGAAAAAAACTTTGAAAAGTATGCATGTCTTGCATTCATAATGACTCTAATAAATATTTGAAACCCCTATATTTGATTAATATAGTCTCATGATTCTCATAAGAACCAAACAAAATAAATAAGCTACTATAAAAAAGGATCTACACAATTCTCTTCTGTACACCCTCAAGTCAGGAGATGAGTTTTAACAAAAAGACATAATAGACACACTAGCTAAGCGCAAAAAAACTAATTAAAGTCTATGGAACAAGGGCTAAAGCATTTTGTTCCAAAAAAAGGAAAGCTTTGGAACAGATACAAGATAAAAATACATTTAAAATTAGCAGAACAATAGCAACTTTACTCAACGAAGAAGTTGGACCGACTTCTTTAGCAAATACACAACAGGGAACAACGCTAACAAAAATATGAGTAATTTTAAAAGTGGAGAAAACATGTATAGTCTTCTCTTGCAAGAGGAAGATTCAAGCACTAAAGAGAGTTGGGATGATATGTTTTTTCAAGATGAAAGTCAACTATTATCGAACATGTCTACACAAGAAATCGACAATGGTCAAAACAACAACAAAGAACACATACCAGAAATTAGCCCAGAAAGTTCAGGATCATCACAGCACAGAACCAGTAGCTCAGGTGACCCTATGGTCAGTAAGGATATATGCAAATTGACTGTGCAAGTTATCAAAGATCAGGTTCCTACCACAGAGAATCGGGAGTCATCTCCAGTTAAACAATGGTCTAGTTTCTTTACCAAGTTGACAAGAGGGCAATCAACTTATACTGCCTTCCTAAAAATAACAGAAATAATGGCTTCACTTTACGAAGATGTCAAAAATGACATAGTAGCATCAAAGCAACATTTCCGAAAAGGTTCTCACTCGCATTTGGAAATCGTGTTCACGGAGCAGGAGAAACTCAAAAATTATGCCACCAAGGGAGTCAAAATCTTGAACAAATCCTACTACGGATACATTTCAACAGACTCACGCAAATCATTTCTATCTTTGAAGGTCAGAAATGTTCCTCTGGGGATAGAAACATAATCTCTAGTTTACTCAAAGAGGCGTTTGAGGATGTAGGCAGAATTGCTTCCATCAAACCTTGTTAATTAAAGGTACCCCTTGCTTGACAGTAATGATGCTGCCCGAAACTCTTTTGGCCCAAAAACCGAATCTGAAACTAGTTTTAAATATTTGAAACTAATTTCCGAAATTCCGAAACTATGTAAAAAACCCGAAACCATGAAAAAACCCCGAAACTCTAAAATGGTAAAGCTGTATTATCCGAAACTATTTTGGAAGTATAAACTTCCTATCACTCAATGCAGGGGTAATTATTATCGGGTATTGTTAAAAAAATTCTCACACATACCCGATTAATAATTAAATGACGTACATATGCACGTATGTAGGCCTTAAGACCACTCACATGCCAACCCGGGAACCGATAAAACTTTAAAACATTTACGTAGCATCGTTAGGGATGCCAACAGCTTAACCCGACTTGTATTATTATTTTTAAAATTGCTAGATTTGGAGCATCGTGCATCTTTTACATGCTTATATAATTTTAACCGGTCAACCGGTCAACTGAATTATTTAGGCAACTCGATTTGGCATTCCGGTAATAAGTTTATATTCCGGTTTGTAATCCAGAAAGCAAATTTTATGTGGGTATTTCGGCCGAATTCGATAAGTTATTGATTCGGTATAATAGAAATAATTACAGCTGTTCTCATAAATTCTGGGACAACTGATAAAAATTATTTCGGCCGAATTCGATAAGTTTTTGAATTCGGTGTTATCTGAACTGGATTTCGGCATTACAGTAATTCGATAA
>QKWP01000854.1:0-101142 GCA_003550325.1 Gigaspora rosea
CCGCTGGCATCTTGGTTTACCTGTGATTGTCGCCACGCCGGGGCCTCCCTGCTTAGCTCCCAGTTCGATCTGTTGACTTTGCAGTCAACTTGAATAAATATTCTTAAATATTCTTGCATAATTTTACATATTCTCAATTTTCGTTATAATAAATAATCTATTTAAATGCAAATATTATTATCATTATATCGAATAGAAATTTGATCATTAGTATTGAAATTGTCAATATTTGCAATCGTCTGCATTATGTTTTCTTCTTCAAATTGTTCTTATTATCACTATTATCCATATCATCAAATTAGATTAGATATGATTTCTTCAAGACATGTTTTGTTAGATGTTTCGTTAGAATTAGTTGCATTAATTTGAATAATTTGTTCAAAATTATTTACTCTTTTTTTTTATTTTGAATAATATGGTTTGACGATTTTTTCTTGACCAATATTTCACTGAATACATGTCATTTCATTTGTTAAAAGCCAATTTGACATTGTATATAAAATGTTGTCACGTTCAAACAATTGATCTTTTTATTTAATTCATAAAAAAAAAGTAATTTTATATACAAATAACGTAATCGATATACGAAATCGATATATGATGTTTATTCGTAATCAAAGACTCTTATTAATGATGCGTCCCCTACAATACTTATTAATAATATGTGATAATTTATAAAATTATGTAAGGGTCAAATTTTAGCTATTTGATTACATAATTATTACTTTGCCCATCCCTAATGCATAGAATGCTTTAAGGGGAATAACGTTTAGAATTTTAATAATACTAGGAAATTAGAATCTGATAAAAGTCCGAAGCAACAATCTCAAATATTAAAAAATTAGACTTATTAATTATCAATCATAATTACTATATATCTACACAAAAAAAAAATAAATTTATTGTCAAACACTGTGCGCATCTAAAAAAAACAAACATATACCCATACTTTTTATTAGAAGTTAAACCTGAAAATCCAAGGTTCGATTAGTATCAATCACCGATCGTAATACTGTAATCGAGATAATGATATATACGTATGTACGTACGTAATTACGTGCATAATAATTTTTTTTTTTTGCTGTGTACGTACACAATCGATACGTATTGCTAATTTATGTTATGACGCAATAATATTATTTATTATGATTTTCACCGTAATCTGGAAAGCATTTTTTTTAAATAATTTAATTATCAAATTGAAATTTTGCATATATCATACTTCTTTACTTATTTCTTACTACGCAAATATTAGCCAAAACTTAGAAAAAATAAGCAATATGTAACTAAATCTCTGCATACGAGAATATATTAAAAAATGTAACTAAATTTGCCCATCTCTGCATACAAGAATATATTAAAAAATGTGATCAAATAATTCGTAGTAAGGAGCTTTTTTTTATGCATTAGTTCTGATCAGTCTAGTCATCATATTTAAAATAAAAATTCAAATTCTATCGCATTTTATATTAAACTGTCAAAGAGGTTAAACGTTCTTCTTCATTTTTCCTTTCTTGCAATTTCTTACTTTGTTTAATTCTTTGCAGCCTTTCAAGCGAAAATGGATCAAAAAAATATCCTTCAGAGCACGGACTCACGACACTGCCACAAACGAAAGACCAGAGGCATATTCTTTATTCCAAGATTTATAACAGCCTCTGATAGCGTCAATCCTTGGTTTTTATGTACTGTAATGGCACAGGCAAGGCTAAGAGAGATTTGTAAATGTGAACATGTTCCGGAATTTGTATCACAAGATCGTCTAATAGGTGGATTGGAATAGTTCTTTTACCTTCTGTGAATATAATTGCAGGACCGCTGTAAGTGTCAAATTCTACAAAAACAGCATCAGAAAGTAATGGTGGACCCTGATTTTCTCAAACAGTATATCTCAAACTATTCCTATTGCACTATTAACTAATCCTGATTCTACATACATGTTTGTCCTGAGCATAACACAGGCTCCCATAGCTAATAGAATTTGAGGTTTGAGACCTTTTGCAACATCTGAATCTGCCCTGGATACTTCTTTACCACTGGTATGAACAGCATGAATCCTAGCAATAGGACTATTCAATGCCTTTAACTTCAGTTAATATTAATTTCAACAACCTCTTTTTTTAGAGGTAGAATATATGTAGCATTTAAAAATTGTTCACTCTCTATTGAAATTACACTTTGTGAACCTTTAAACCATATACTAAGCATTTTCCAATCATCAATAGTAGATTTGCCATTACATAATCACATGTTCCTAAAGTGGCTTTGTTCTTCCGAAGTTAAAATCACTATAAAATAACAGATTGACCACCAAATAGTTGATTCTGATTCTCAGGAAAGGCTTGATGTAATTGCATATCAATCAAAGCAAGCATGTGGCATTAGGGTGTGAAATAGCATAACAAATACAAACATAGTGAAGATCACATAATAATTTTACTAATCAATATTTTTCTGATAATCTGCATGATCTGCAACTGGAGACTCAATATTTTTGACTGCTAGATAATTTCATTACGATACTGTTACGATCATTATCATTATCAATATAAAATTTAAACTGAAATAACTTTTGAACTATTAAAGATATATAAGTAAAAATACCTTTATTAGATTTCTCTTAATTAGTGAATTGACTCGATTATATGATACTCGATTATTGATCGTCTTATCAATGATCGAGCACCAATTAATGGGCTCGAGCAACAATAGGTCAATCAACGATCGATTATACTGAACAATCAAATAAGTATATATTTGATCGATCAAAATATTTTTAAGAGTAGGGTCAGTTGCAAATATTTTTCATGTAACATGCATTACACTAATAGAAATTGAACATGTATAGAATCTTATAACTGATAACTGATATACTATTAAATATATATCATTAAAATTTACTTTTTACACTGTGATCTAAATGACTTGGAAGGTATGTACAATAATTATGTTTTTGTTTTAGAATTAATTAATTTGTAACCGCGGTTACTGTAACCATCCCAACAAGCCAATCAAATTCTAAGATCAGGTGTAACGTTACACATTTGAAAAAGTCAAAACTAGTGTTACAAGCCGGCTAGAGCAGCCGCGGCTAAGGCAGCTTAGCCGGCTAAGCCAGCTGATATAAGTGTATCGGCTGGCTAATATGGCTAAGGGTATACCATTCACGTGATAAGTATATATAATAATAGATCAAGTCGAACACAGATCTATATACAAACTTTAATTATTGATACAGCAATAATAAACATTTGCTGAATTGTTAGAGGTATGTGCCAAAAGACTTCTATTTAAAAGCAAACTTTTTTTTATTTCGTATTGAGTTTTTTATATATAAATTAAATCTAATTGAAATACTTCCAGATCTCTGAAAGATCTGTTATATTTTAGTAACGTTAAAGCATTTTATACTGTGGTCAGAAAATCAGAAATAAAGATATATGTTATGATTTTTCTTATGAAAATTAAGGTTCTATATTTAACAAGTTAATGCATCGCGCTAATGCAGTGAGCCTTGAGAATTATATTACTAATTTTTTGGTAGAAGAATAAATTGTACTTATTTAAGGATTGTACTTATTTAAGGATTAATATAGTTATCTATTCTTACTTGAGGTGCGTACATTTATATATTGCAAGCATAAAATAATGCCTCAGGAAGAGAAATTTAGGTCATACTGCTGTTATCATAAATTCTGGAACACTTAGTAAAAAATTTGCTGAATGATTTTTCTGCTGATTCAGTTAAGTTATTGATTTCGGCACAATTGGTATATATTAGTCATTAGTCAGTCACTTAGCCGAAATTTTTATCAGTTGGCTAAGCCAGCTGATAAAAACCAATCGGCTTGTAACACTAGTCAAAACAAACGTTCGTTTTGCCAAAAATTGCTTCTAAATCAAAATTTCACATATGAAACTACCTTTCGGTTTCTAACAAAAAAATTCCTTGCTAAATTTTATATAACTAAAGCATCTTTCTAACCCAAAAGCTTTACACCAAGCCTCACTCTAACCCTAACCTTAATCGCACAATTTTATTTTTATAGAAAATTTGGTTTGATAGTCACGTTATACCTGATCTTAGTATTTATGTTATAAAAGTTATTCTGTAACCTATGGTTACAAATCAATTAATTTTTTGTTTTATTGTATTTACATTTATTTTTTTTATTTTTTTTGAAAATAACCACAGTTAACTGGAGGAAATCACCAGTTACACAGATTAACATCTATATCTGATATATGGGGCCATTGCAGTAGAAAGGGCCCAAACTCCCCTAACAATCAAATTTGAGTTCTTTCAAGATTCAGATTAATCTTTAGGTGGGCTATACTTTTCAATTACAAATGGAAATTGGTTTGCATAATAAAAAATCAAGATATTTTAAAAAAACGTTTTTAGAAGACTTGTATGTCACGAGATTACCCGATATGATCAACCAATCAAATCGCATAATTTTTGATTGACCCAGATTAGTCCGAAAAAATAAACATGATTTTCTCAAAATTATATATTTCTGAGTTTCAGCCCTTTCTACTGCAATAGCCCCATATAGATCTCTGATATAATGAACCTTTTTATAATGAACTCTGGATATAACAAACTCAAGATTTCTTATTTTAATATTAGTCCGGTATAACAAGAGCTATGGCTCTTAAGAAAACATAATTCTATATAACGAACTTTGTTTTTTGGCCAGAACCAAGAGTTGACTGTATACTCTTTTTTTTTTATTGCATGTGCTGTACTTTATTTTTTATTCTTTCTTTTTTGCTAACAATCCTTTTTTTATATACGTATATCGTATCGTTGTCATTGTTTGTTGGCACTTTTTTCGTCACTTTACTGGGATTTTATATCACTTTCTGGTACTGTGCCATGTCCATACATTAGTATAGTATTGTGTCACATTGCTATATTGTGTTGTAGTTTGATGGTGTTCTGTCATATTGTATTACTAGTTCGTATTGTGTTGGTTCTGTATACCATATTGTGTTGGTATCATTTTGTGCCGCATTTCAACAGGACCCCAAAATATACATAGATAGGGCAGGTTAAATATAGGGTTACTAAAAAGGAAAGATCTGCAGAAAAAACTTCAAAAATAAGCAAAAATTACTATAAATAGAAAAGATCTGCATAAAAATCTCAAAAATAAGCAAACTCATATCTGACCTATCTATGTATATTTCGGCGTTCTATTTCAACGGTTCAGATATTTGGCATATGTTTGTCTTCCCTTTGCTTGTATTGTAGGTCATTGGCAGTGTATAAAATAACAGATTATGGCAGCAGTAGGTTTAGATTAGGGTTATAGATAGATTTATAGTAAGGGTTAAATTAGAATTAGAATGTTAGAGTGGGCTTAATGACAAGGTTAAGGTTATATAATAGTGCATAAGAGTTAGATTCATGTTTTGATAGTTATTCAGGTCTAGTTGGAGGCTAGGGTTATATTACAAGATATGTTAGCATTTAAATTAATATTAGATTGCAGTGCAGATGTTTATTATTAATGATGTTTGTGATAAGATATAGTATTTTAAAAATGGTTTTGTGCCTTATATAAATAAATATAAAATTAATATGAAATAAATATAAAATAAATATAAAATAAATACTAATAAATATCTGATATCAGGTATAAAATAAATGTGAAATAAATAATATTCTAAAATAAATATAAATAACTGATAGTAAAGCAGGGAAGTCTAATTGTGAAATAAGATGCCTACGAATATTACACAACTGCCTAATTTTTAATTTGATAATCGATCAATGATTGACCCAATGATTTATCGATAATATATTCTCGAGCTTATAAATTATATGCCTGATTGATTATACTTGATTAAAATACATAATCGATTTTTGATCGATCATTAAAAATTTTTTTTTAATCAATTATCAATCAATGATTTTTTTGTAGAATCAATTTACTACTTTTAATGTTCTCTTTAAGATAATAGAGCTCTTTTTTTTATTGTCATAAAATTAATCATGCTTTAGTAATCAGTTTTCGCTTTAACTTATATGAAAAATAAAAAAAAGGCTCTATTGCTTTAAAGAGAATGTTAAAAGGAATCTAGTAAATATAATTTTTTATGCATCTTATCAGTAGTTCAGGAGTTATTTCAGTTTAAAATTTTATATGTTTTTGTTATTAAACAGAATGATCAACAAAAAATCTTTATTGTTAAAATTATATATATAATCTTCACTATGTTTGTAGATCATATAACATTTCATACCCTAATGTGGCACCCAACCATACTTTTCTCATCGATTATTATATAGTTCATGCCATTTAACTTTTTTTGTAGATGCTTTAAATATTCTCCATTTATATCAAAGTTAGTGCTAGTTTCTGAAATAGAAAGCACTGAATAGATCATTGTTCCATGAATATTGAATGCTTCAATTCCAGTTGGTATGGAAGCAATTACAGGGGAATTCTCAACTCTGATTTCTTTGAAGTAATTGCAAAATTGCATTAATCAGATAAGATTTACCTGTTCTTGCAATTCTATAATAATTATTCTTAGTGGTTCAATATTACTACCTGTAATAATGCTCTAATCATACAACTCAATTTACTTAAATATCTTTATCTGATCTTTATTTAAGGTTTGATAATCTCTTTTCAGCAACAATAACTTTTTTGCTACAAATCTGCTATACAAAAGTGTCTACATTAGCAAGATTTAACTCTGGATAATGTCATTTAACATTACCAATTCAGTTATGATTCTGGTCATTGTTACTTAAACCAAGATCAGAAGAAATATCAACAATTGCATTCAGACCTATTTCTAATAAAGTTATTCAATTAGACCAAATTTTTTCCAATTTCAAGTTGTTCTTCCCATCCATATCAACAAATTCTTTTAAGCTATCAACTGATGGCCAAACAAATCAGTAAATTCACTTTCTTTCTTTGCAAGATTTCGATTAAAGAGTTCAAACCATAAAACTATGCTATTTTTAGATAGCTATTCAAGATTTCAGTAAGAAAATGAATTAAAACCTTTATATAGCAAAACTCTTTTCATTGAGGTCCATTTCATTAAGGCAAAGATCTTGGCCAAATATGCAAAATATTTTCATAATTACACTTAAGCCAATTACTATTATAAAATTTATATTTTAGATAAAGTTAAAATAATTATAGATTGCCAAGCTCAACTGATTTGCTCCAATATTTTTGTAAGAGAGGTGGCTTCATTTGTTCAACGTGGACTGTTGTTACAAAATTCTCATTTCCCATATTACAAAGCAAATGCAGCACTTCTTTGTTAAGATTTAAGGTAACAAAATAATGACTAGAATGATATAGTGGAATGCCAAGAAGGAGATAGCAATAGTTGCTAAAAAGCACCAAGAGAAGAATTTAAGGGTTTACTTTCTCAAAGTATCCTATTAATTGTTCAAGAAAGTTGCAGAGCATAGTTCAGATTTGCTAGCATATTTAGCAGTATATAGTAAAGTAGCATGAATATTTAAAATTAGTTTTAGATTAATATTTGCATACCAATCTTGAAGCTGAATCCAGATATATGTATTGATATAAGGATTATTTCGCACTGTTAATAGTTCTAGTTGGTTACTGTTTTCAAATAAAGGTATGTATAATAATATCTTTAGAATATCCAAATTAATACTGCTATTGACCATCCTTATATACATAAAAACAATATGAAGAACTACAATGTGTATGATATTGTAGTTTATTAATGAGTTCAGTATAATTCTGTAAGTTATTATATAATTCTTTATGATTTTTTTGACAAGGGTAGCAATTAGTTACAGGTGTATTGAGTCTAGAATTTATAGCAGTAACTTATAAGTTAAGATGTTGAACTAATAAATTCAGTTCTTTTTATTACTTTTTAATCTTTTTCAATCAAATACTAGCATGTCTTTTATTTTTCTAATACTATATATATGGATGCTTCCTCATTATTTGCCATTTGAATCTATACTACCAATTAACTAGGTTTAACTTAGGAATTGGGCTTTTTCAAAAATATTGTAAAGCACTTTTCAAAAACTAAGTAGCAATATAAGGATTATCTATTAAATCTTGATGTTGATATTTATATACTTTTTTTGCAGATTTAACTTCTATAAGGTTTTTACTATGTGGCATAAGCTTATGAAGCTCTGGCCAGTGTAAATCAGCAGCACTAAAAGCAAAGAATATTATTTCTTAAGTTTTTAATTGCTTGATCATATCTGATATTTCAAAATAGCATCTTTTTCAGAATTGTTATGTTTTATATAAATCTTCTCTGAAATATATTACCTTATCAGCAAGATGGCTATTACTATTTGCTAATTTCTGCACTTTTTAATAGTAGAAGGTATGCTTTTTTGATTTTGCTTTATATAAATTTTTTCTTCTTTCAATGCTTTTATCTTATTTGAGAATTTAGTACAAAGGATTATTATCAAGAGTAAAGTCCAAACCTTCCATCTTTGTACTTAAGTAAATATTTGAAATATTTAGCAATTTTGACTACTTTGGCATGCTCTACTAGGTTAGCATTACCAGTCAGATATAATGTTAGAAAAGTACATGCAATATAGCCAAGAGCAGTGATGTATATTGACAGTTAAGACATGAGTTTGGACAGTTTTGAACATTTTTAAGCAAAAAAATAAATTGAAATTACTTAAAATTTTATTATAATGACATGATTTAAACTTAAGTAAATAAATTTATCACTAATTTTTACATATAAGGGGAGTAGGGGTATTATGGCGAATAAGGTATTATGGCGAATTCGGCATATCTTTTGATCCCGTGATCGGAATTGAACGATTTGTACACCATTCGATTCGTCTCGGTGAGACGAATCGATTGGTGCCAAATTCGTTCATTTCCGACCACTGGATCATGAAATATCGATATTTAAACAAATTTTTACTTAAAAAAAGAAAACAGAACACATACAAAAAAATTTTTGCACTAAATAAATCCATCTTAGCGCGTTAAGTAATTTTGTTCGCAGTAACAAATTCTACCTAAGTTCAAAACTTTTATATAGTTTGATAATCTTTTTCTTAATTTATTTTTACTTCGAATAAATAAAGGTATATAAGCCATATATTAGGTATTATGGCGAAGTAATTATGGTGGAATTAGAAATTTACTCCACGCAAAACAAAAACTTATTTATCTTTTTTATGTATAACAATTCATAACAACTACACATTCCCCTTAATTCTGGTATGTACGTACGTAGGTCCAACAATAAAAACAGGTTCGCGACACGTTAATAAAATGTATCGCGACGCAAAAATTCTTGGATCACGAAAACAAGTTTATTTTCACCAGTAGACATTGAACAACCTTGAACATTTAAATAAATAAATGACATAGTAAACCCGTGTTACTTTATTATTATATAAATTGTTTTTTGTCACGTTTTCGTCACGTTTTCACATTATTGTATTATCTCGTTACATCAAATAAATATGCAAGTTTCTAATACTAACAGACAAGATAAAATTCGTGCTGCACTTGACAAATTAAATGAACAACCTATCGGTTCTAAAGGTCCAAGCTTAAACAGTGTTGCAAAAAGCTTTGGAATTCCAGAAACTACACTTAGACGGGCTAAAGAAAATGGTGGTCCTCTTGGTCGCCCAGGACCATCAACCGTTCTTACTAAACATGAAGAAGATCAACTTGCCGGCTATTGCCTTAATATGCAAAAGCTCGGGTTTGGTCTAACAAAGGAGGGGGTTAACCATTGTATAATCGAAATTATGCGATTAAATAAACGAAATCATCCATTTGGAAATACGGGACCAAGTTATGATTGGTGGAAGCGTTTCATGAGGGATCACCCTGAGCTTTCAATTCGTACTCCACAAGAATTATCAGAGGCACGCGCACAGCGAGCAAATGCAACAATTGTTAAGGACCATTTTGAAAAACTTAAACAGATTATTCATGAGAATTCACTTACCGCTGCGCAGATTTGGAACATGGACGAAACTGGTTTCGTCATTGTTCCAAAATCTGAAAAAGTAATTGCAAAAAAAGGTGCACGCCAAGTTCATAAAGTTTCGTATGGGAATTCTCATGAACATATCTCATTAGCACCAACAATTTCTGCCGCTGGGTCGTATAT
Source organism: Gigaspora rosea (assembly GCA_003550325.1). Taxonomy (NCBI): domain Eukaryota; kingdom Fungi; phylum Glomeromycota; class Glomeromycetes; order Diversisporales; family Gigasporaceae; genus Gigaspora; species Gigaspora rosea. Next base: position 10,147 of record QKWP01000854.1, read on the forward strand.
TCCGCCTTTGATAATCTATAAGGGTGTTCGCGCAATTCCTGGCTTGTTAGAAGGTGCACCGTCTGGAACTGTAATGGGTTTTACAGATACTGGGTATATGCGCGAAGACCTTTTTCAAATGTACCTTAACCACTTTATCAACTCAGTTCCACCTGCTCGACCTGTTTTGTTAATCCTCGATGGTCATAAAAGCCATATTAACTATACAAGCGTTGATTTTTGCCGAGAAAATAGTATCCTTCTTTACGCGCTTCCACCTCATACAACACACGTTTTGCAACCATCAGAGCTTCCTTTTGCAAAATTAAAAAACGAATATAACAAAGCGTGTAATAAATATTGTATTAATAATAATGGCATGACAGTAACAAAACACACTTTCGCGAAAGTCCTTGGTCCCGCTTTTCTTGAAACCTACACGCCACTTGCCATTTGCAATGCCTATAAAACAACGGGAATATGGCCATTTAATCCCAATGCCATTAGCCCCGACCGTTTGGACGCTTCACTAACAACTGAAAACTTTGTTGACTTATCTTCATGTAGCAACTCTTTCGTCCAACCCATCGAACCAAGCCAACCTTTCGACCAACTTGTCGAATCAAGTTCTGCATCTCAACCAAACCATTTTCATCCTACAAGGTTGAACGTTAATTTGTTAAAAGAAGAAAATAAAATGCTTAAGGAGGAAAATGAATTATTAAAAGCTCAACTTGCGCTAGTAACAGAAGAGCTTGACGTCTACAAAAATCCTGGAACATCTACTTTGCGCTCAGTTCTAAAGTATCCAGTTCGTAATTCACAAGCCAATAACTCTCAGCCAACTTCTGGAAACCAATCTGATCCCGAAAAGCAGTCAGGTTCTCCGTTGCTCCCTCCTAAAAAAAAGAGAAAAACGCTCCCTTTTGCTCGACTTCTTACGAATGAGGAAAGCTGGCGGCAATTGAAAGAAGCGAATGAGAAATCAGAACAGAAGATTGCAGAGACAAAACGAAAAAAAGAGATAACAGCCCAAAAAAAGGCTGCACGAGAACTTGAGCTAGCACAAAAAAAAGAAGAACGTGCTAAAAAAAGTCAAGAAAAGTTAGCAAGGAAAAAAAAATAAGAAAAAAAAATTTTTTTTCTAAATTCGCCACAATACCTCTATAACCTTAAATTTTTTGATTTTGGTACTGTGTACAAAAACGATGATCTTGTACCGATATACAAATCATGCATTCTTATTTTTGTATTAGATTTATTCTATATATGTTGTACTATTAGTGGTTTAAATTTCAAAGTTCTATATTGGGTTAATAAAAAGTTTTCCTTGTAGCATACTTAACTTCGCCATAATACCCCTACTCCCCTTAATTGTATTTTTTTAATAATATATACTTTATTAAAGATGTATAGACACTATAGACACTATGAACATGGATATGGACAAGCCAAAAAAAAGTATAGGCATAGTAAACATGATATCACTGGCCAGGAGTGATAAATTCATTTATGGAGTTTTCTTCTATTTTTTGCTATATAATCGAATCAGTTTCAGTTTGTATTTGAGCAAGAGCTTTATTAATAGTATATTCTTTATTATAAGATAGAGCAGGGGTAGAAACAAGTTATACATAATTAAATTATTGATATTATTATTTTAATTATTTTCATTAAGAAATTTATTTACTTTATCATAGAGTTCATCTTGAAGTTGTAGAAGTTAACTGCTAGTAGAGCTATTATCAAGTAAAGAATATAGTACATTAAACTCAATATTAATATTTTATTTATTGTTAAGGTGAGGTCATGTCTTTGGATTTATTGGATGCATATTAATTGTTACATTATATTGCTTACAATCTTTATACTATCTACTAAGTACTAAGACTTGGACTATTTTATCCATAACCTAAACCTACCAGAGCCTACCGTACTCTCATTTGTATAGCTAGCCTGGTTTTTGACGTTCCTTTTCCCCAACCAATAGTCAGTATTCACATATACACCACTTTACCCATATTTCCTAATAGCATTACTTCCAATTTAGTGTATGTGATTCCAGGTAGGTGCTTTCTGCTTCCAAATTGGTATACCCAGTTCCTTACTGGCATACTTCTCGGGATGGGAGTTCATATCTCAAGCTATGCAGCTGCCTCTACTCTACCACATTGGGTAAATATCTCAAGCCTGCATGCTGCCACAACTAGCCAATTTTTCTGTGCCTTGAAGACATAGAATTTAACATTCCGAATTCAGAAATATATAAACGACTGTGCTCCCCACTATAATGACGAGTATCCAGGCATGTTTTGCTGAAGCTTCCAGCCCCAGATATAGTTGGATGGCATTATGAGGCTCGGCCAACCTAACTTTTATACAACTACATGCACTTATACCAGCTATAGCCATTATTGGTAGTCCCAGATCCTCTTAACATCCTAAGACTTCCATATGGGTGTACTCAGTAAAGTACATTGAACATTTTATGAACATCTTGAACATTTTTTCAAATTAAAATTACTTAAAATTTTATTAAAATTATCTATTTTACTTTTTTTAAAAATAAATCCAGCATCTAAAAAAATATATAAGATATATTTATTAAATTAATTCATTAATTATTTAAGCCTTGGATATAGGCTTGGACAAAAAATATAGTATTGGACACATCCAATAACAATACTGGGTGCACCTGGAGCTCTATTGGGCTTTGGCATATACAACATTAATATTTTATAATAGCAATTGTTTACTTTTAGCTAGTAAAGTGCATGTTAAATCTTAGTCTGTCTAATATTAAAATTTCTGAAAGCTTGTTGTCCTTTTTAAGACTGCCAATAAACAATTAATATCCCTAAGAATAGGAGATACTAAAAAGTCATATCACAAATTCTCTTATATCTGAAAAAAATTAATTACATTTCTGCAATAACTATATTGTTCTCTATATAAATAATAAACAGATACAGTACAACAGTACAACAGAAAAAATCTGAGCTATTAATATTTTTTAATTTCAGTAAGAAGACCTTTTAGTTTATTAGACACATTACTGGTATCTATATTATTTTTTGCTAAAAATTTTTTATTTCACTATTTTTAGTGTGCAGTGTCAATATTCTTACATAACAAGTGTTATTGATGAAAACTATGCTTTGCATGTAGAACAAAAGATATGCTTACATTTATTCATTTTGTTATGAAATTTTTTTAGAAGCTTATGATCAGAATCTGATAACTGTTGAACACTTAATATATTTTTAGGAATCACTTCAGTTTCAGTTATATTTCTGTTTTCGAGTTCAATTAGCTCCTAAAATCTAATATTTTTTTTGTTACATATGTTCTTGTGCTTTTGCAAGCCATTTGCTACATTCTTTAGCAGTTTCTAGTTTTTTCCTTTTTTGATGTTTTAGTATATTATGTTTGTGATATAAATACAATTATTCAAAGTTTCATTTTTTTGCCTTTACATTTTCAAGCTTGACTACTCATCTTTTAATTATTACAAAAACTTTATGAGCTGATTATTGGTTGTTACAAATTATTTGTGAGATAAGTATTTATTAAATTTAAAAATAAAATGAAGTTTAAGAATTTTAATACTGTATTCTTCTGAAAATAAGCACTCTTTTTTTGCACATAATGCTGGCCAAGGCTGGCATAATACCGGCCAAAATTAACATAATATAGGCCAGAGGTGCTTATTTTTGGGTAGTGCTTATTTTTGAAGGAATACTGTAATTACTATTGTTACAGTACCGGAAGCCTTCTTTAATTCCGATAGAGTAACAATCACACGGCTCCTGAGATCCCTTACTTTGGGCGTGAAGCGGTGTGCAAGAGGGAAGTATAGTTTCTTTTATGTCTGTAAGAAACTACACACTTCTCTATGGCAGTTCGGTATAAAAAACAAGAGATAATAGACAGTTTATTAATTTAACAAGAGGGCTATTCCAAGGTGTCTGTTCCTTAGAAATCCCAAGAGTTTATTAATAATAAGAGAGGAGGATAATAAATATAAAGGTAAAGATAAAATACAACTCCTGGATCTGTCTAAAACTAAAGGAAATAAGGCAGGTTTATATATCTATTGAGCTAAGCGTCGCTAAGCGGCATTAAGCGTCACTAAGCGTCACTAAGTGTCAATTTTGTATATCACTATCACTAAATACAGTTATTACAGAATTTCCTAATTAAGTTCTAATTTTTCAACTAATTTCTACCAAAATTACTAAAACCTATTCTATAACATTTCACTCCCCTTTAAGAACGAACTCTGTGAGTTCCTAAATCTAATAAATTTTGTAAAATCTAAAACAAAAGAATGTAATATTTAATTACAAAATTCATATCTGTGTCTAAAAATTAAAAAAATAAAGTCTTTGTCCATTGTCTTTTCTGATTAATTGTTTAATGCATGCTTCGTGTAGCTTCGAAGTAAGTGGCTCAGTTAATCGTTAGTGCATATGGATTTTTTGCGGTTCCGGTCTATCACGACTTATAGTACGGTATAACGTCATGATCATGGTATAATTACTACGTTACACTGGAAGATCATGTGTAATATTAAATTACAAATTTTTCCGGTTAACACATGTTAACTTCTTTTCTTCTATAGAGCACCGATCTTATAACCATCGTCGTTCTTGGAGTCATAGTTTAGTCTTGGAGTCGACGTTCTTGAATCTTATAGACTTCGTCGTAGTAGTTGGTGTCTTCGGGTGTCTTTGGCATCGTCGTTTTTCGAGATCGACGCATTTTTGCAATCTTGTTGTAGGCGGGTCTACATTGTGGAGGTAGGTACCAGTTTTGATATTTTTCGCTTTGGGAGGTCTAAGCTGTAGTTCAACAAGGTCTTTCATTCGTGCAGTTCGTCCTTCCTTCCAGGTTTTGTTTAGTCGTCGGTATTTCGGCAGGAGTCGATCTTGACGTTTGTACAACTTTCTTGTTGAGTCTTTTGCAAGATGGTCGTCCGATTTTTGTTGATTGCGGAGCTTGCTTGTGGAGTCTTTACTAGTATAGCCGGTTTGTCTAATTCTTGCTAGCAGGTAGTTTTAATGAGCCTTGTCTTTCTTTACGAGGTCTTGGGCTCGAGTCTTGTTACTCTGGTGGTGCCAGTTTTGATTTCTTTATCTTGGGAGGTCTTGTCTTGGGGTCTCCGACGTAGGCGAGGTATGGGTTTTCTCTTTGACTTCGAAGGTTTTCTGTCTTTGGGTGTGGTTCATATCTTGCTTTGTCGAGTCCTGGGTCTGGAACTTGACACTTCGTCAGATCTTCGTTGGTATTCTTGTGTGGGTCCTTGCACTGGAGGTAGCTTTGGGTTGGTCTTGATCAACTTCTTTGGTATGGTGCTTGGTACGTTCTGAAAAGGTCTTGTCTTGTGGTCCATTTCGTCGTGGTTATCAAATTCGGTGGTTTTGGTAAGTCTGGGTCTAATTCTTTCGTTGAACTTCACTTCACTTCTCAGAGGGTCTTGTTTTGCTCCACTATACTAGGTCAGGTCTTTGTGGATACGAAGTAATTGTTCAGTCTTGCATTCCATTTTAGTGTCAGCTAAGTAAAAAAATTTTTTTTCTTTTTTTTTTTTTAATAATTTATTAGGAACTTGAAGCAAATCATCTAATTCTTTATTTAATAGAACGAATTAGGTTTGGTGAATCGGTTGGAAGCCGGGATCTTTAGAAAAGTCGAAGTTATGGATAGAGGTTAAATCCTGGAGCCAAGGGAGATTTGGTGAATCTAAAATGTGTGTGTTCGTTTTTGGGATTTGACTGTCTTCATTTCATCGGAGGTACTGGTGGTCCAAATTCGGCAGAATGTTTACGAATTCAGTCGTTCAACTTAGAATTTTCCAAAGGCGACTGGAGGTACATACTCGTATTACATCTGTTGGAATGTGGTTAGCAGAGATAAAGTGTTAGGGTTAGTAGGGGGAATTGGATTTTGGACTAAATGTAGAGTATAGTGATAGGTTGGTAAGGTAAATTTGGGGTTTAGTTCAAGAAAATAGGATTGATGGTGGAGACGGGTTTGTAAGTAGGTAAAGGTTTTTAGAGATAAAATCGGAGGGTTAGAAACAGATTGTTAAGGAGGTGGAATTCAAATAGTTGTTTAGTGTTAGATTTGGGACAAGGATTCAGAAATTATGTAGAGAATTTGGAAGGTGTTGATAGTTAGAATGGGGGTTTCGAATGGATGGGTTTTCGTGATTTGTAATTAGGTAAAATTGGATTTTTAAAAAAAATATTAAACAAATAAAAATTAATGTAATTAAATAAATAAATAAATTAGTATATTAAATAAATGCGCATAAGAAAAAAAATTGTCTTGCTATAGCATATATCATGAGTATTAAAAATCGAAAAATGTGTAAAATTCGTTGCTTCGCTCTGCGATAGCATATATGTCATGTGACACCGTAAACTTCCTAATTTGGGCATTTTCAGCATATTTCAAAATCGAATAATGTCTTATGTAGTATAATTATATTAATTCATTCAAGCATTCCTTGCCTCAATTCAGTTAGAATTTGTTTCCTTTCGATAAATATAACAATAATGTAAAATAATATTTTAAGCCTTTGCCTCAACTCAACCAGAGTTGGATCCCAAAAAAAAATATAATTTACAAAAATTCTGTGTCTAAAATAAATTACTGATTCTCCAAAAGATAAAATAAAATGTCCATTACTATTCTAATTTAGAATAATTCCAAAGCCAGTTATCCAAAAAGAAAAGTCCATGAATAATTTTAAGAGAGTAAAAAAAGTGTTAATTTGTTTAAACAAGAAGTTTAGCTATTAAGCTGCAAAGTTGAACTATAATTGTCCAGGTTTCAAGTGAAAAAGAATGATTGCTTTCTATTAAAAGAGCTGAAACTGACTTCACTATTCCATTCCATTGTTGGTAAAGTTGTTGTTTCTCTTGTTGTTGCTTTTGTTTTGAGAATCTTTTATATTGAATCTTTTTCCAAAAATAATATCCTTTGGATATCCTGTTCCTAAAGAAGAATACCATAATGGAAATAATCTCTAACTGTTTTTAAATGATTTCCAATTGTTTTTAATATTTCTGCCAGAAGGCACCAAATGTTACAGTACCGGAAGCCTTCTTTAATTCCGATAGAGTAACAATCACATGGCTCTTGAGATCCCTTACTTTGGGCGTAAAGCGGTGTGCAAGAGGGAAGTATAGTTTCTTTTATGTCTGTAAGAAACTACACACTTCTCTGAGGCAGTTCGGTATAAAACAACAAGAGATAATACACAGTTTATTAATTTAACAAGAGGGCTATTCCAAGGTGTCTGTTCCTTAGAAATCCCAAGAGTTTATTAATAATAAGAGAGGAGNTCTGTCTAAAACTAAAGGAAATAAGGCAGGTTTATATATCTATTGAGCTAAGCGTCGCTAAGCGGCATTAAGCGTCACTAAGCGTCATTAAGCGTCACTAAACATCATTAAGCATCACTAAGCGTCACTAAGCATCACTAAGCATCACCAAGCGTCACTAAGCGTCACTAAGCGTCACTAAGTGTCAATTTTGTATATCACTATCACTAAATACAGTTATTACAGAATTTCCTAATTAAGTTCTAATTTTTCAACTAATTTCTACCAAAATTACTAAAACCTATTCTATAACACTATTTATGTGATTTATTAGATATTGTACTCTATAGAAAAATTTATACTCAGGTTCCCAGCAACATGTATTATTCTCTAAAATTTATACTTGATACATCAATAATACTTTGTATTTACAGTATATAGAAAACATTTACATAGTTATTTATTGTATTCTTGCAAAATTTTAAAAGAATTTGGTGTTTCTGAATTTATTTCAGTTTTATATAAATTTGAATTAATGACTAGGAAAATTTAGATTTAAGATAATTAGGAGTGACTTAACAAAGAATTTGAGTAACAAATAAATATTTACTAATTAATTAATTAATTATTATTTGTTGCATAAAATATTTTTCATCAGCCATGTATAAAAAGTGAGAGGTCATCTATAAAACATAAGCCAAAGAAATAAGAGTCTTTGGGTCCCTTTTATTTTTTGATTTCAAACATTTAATAAACAAATTCAAGTATTTATATTATTTTTTTTTTAAAAAAAAGCAACTTTTTGAGACTTTATTTTGTATAAATGTTATTAACTTTTTTTGGGGTTGGACTTTATACATGCTTTGCTAAAGTAAATAAATTATACATAAAGCTGTTTAGATTATAAATCTATATACAATAACATATTGTTTAAGTACTATAACATATTGTTTATAGAATTTTGGTTAGCAATTATTATAGAATTACAGTTAAACTGACTGCAGATCTTCATGAGAACCTTCAATTCTAGATTTTGATTGGCTTTTTCTGACTAATATTGCATGAACATGTATTCAAATGTGTTCAAACAAATGAGTTCTTACTATTCTTTGGACAACAAATTACTATATATATATATATGGGTGGTCGAAAGTAGAAACCAAGAAAATTGGATAATCACAAGTTTTGAGATAATTAGTAAAACATATTTGTTATACAAAAACAAAACAACCTCTAAAAATAACAATTCTGTATTATAAACCTGTTTGTTATTCAATTGATTAGCTAATTTTTTATAGATCTACCAATAAAAATTGTGTGATATTAGATGTTAATCTATTTTTAGACCTTGCTATTTTACTATTTAAAAGCTATTAAATGACTATAACTTTAAATTTAACTAATTAATTATGTTTTGTTATTAAATAAAAAAGATTCAGTTTTAAAAAAATATATTTAATTTAAAAGCTTATTTTTTAAAAATTCATTGGTTTCTACTTTTAATTGCTATATGTATATAAAATCTAATATGAATCTTAAACCTAAAATTAGAAGGTTCTTATAAAGCCAGATTCAAACACAGGCTTCAGGGTTTCAAATCTACAAACTTTGAATAGGCATTACCTTTAATGTAGCTTTTGTTTGTTCATGAACATAACTTGCTCATATTCATTAATAATACTATATCAGATATATAGTCATTTCTCTCTTATCCGAACAGGCGATTTTGTTTGGTATAGAATTCATATCAAAAAGTCTCCGAGTAAAAAAAAAAAGAAAAAGAAAAACAAACCAGAGAAAGAAACCACATAATCAATAAACTAAACTTTATGAAATAACAATATTTTACATAATTAATATGAGTAACATGATTAATGACCACTCCCGGATAATACCGTTATCAGGTAGAAAATGTAGATGACATTGGGACAGCATCATTTAGCGGCCATTTGATTGACTCAGATCATGCCGCAAAGCGGCATGATCTAACAAATGGTCGTAAATGATGCTGACTCAATATCATCTACATTCTACCTGATAACTATTTATTATCAATTCAACTAACTAAACAATAAAATTACAAAAAAAAGGTAATCTAAAAATATTATGGCATAAATTCTCTAAATAGAAAGAAAGCAGAAGCGTTATTTTAAATTTTGACTTGAATTAATCTTAATTCGCCAAAATTCAAAATTACACCCTGCCCACTATTTAGAAAACGGCATTCACTTACACAATCACTTATTTTTCTAATAAATTATTAAAAATTCATATGTTCGTTTACAAATACAATTGTAAATTTTACCTACAGCTATACTTTGCACTATAGCGTTCTGGTCTACTTCACTTTCTGCGAAAGCAAAGATAAAAACAATCAACTATATACAAAACTTAATCTTGTAAGGCAGTAAATTTCTTTTTTGCTTAGAAATTTTCATCACTAAAGGCAGTTAATAGTATTAACAAATTAACGCATAAATTTAATAAAACTGCATTTTACAGATTTAAATCACAATAACAGATAAAAAAGCATTAAAATACATTCGAAACTTAATCCTAATTGTTAACTAAAAATAAGCAATTGCCCTATAAAAAAAGTGGTCCGGGGTGTGGTACGGGTTGTGTCTGGAATCCACGGAATGGCACGGTCGGAGTGGTACGTATAGAGCTGTTGACGGAATATCACGGTAAAAAGTGGTACGGGGGGAGGTGGCACGTTATGACACGTCATACGTAATGGCACCTTCATTTCACGGAATGATACGAGTCGAAGGTGGTACGTGTTAAAGATGCCTGACGAAATGTTTTTTGCGATGACGAAATGGTTTCGTCATGGTTTCGTCATGACGAAACCTTGACGATTGACGAAACCCCGACGATTGACGAAACCTATGACGAATTAACGAAATCTATGACGAATTGACGAAACATATGACGAATTGACGAAACATATGACGAATTGACGAAACCTTGACAAACCTTTAACAATTGATAAACCTTGATAAATCGATTCAGGAACCCCCTTTAGCATAATGATCTTGGATGCCATAACCTTAAATTGTTTCAAAAGAATGTTATTTCATTATAAGGTTTCATTAGCTTTTTTCTTTTTTCTTCTTTCGCATGTCATGTGTTCAAATTTATGTCGGGTTGATCCGGAATAGTCAAAATTGTGCACGCGTTTATTTCATATTCCGGATAACTCCGACATATATTCCGAACATGTGCGAAGAAGTAAGATACTTGAAAACCAATGTTTAAATCGACCTTGATGCACTAATTAAAAATGACTGGAATGAAATGTTACATTTAATGAGCACCAATCTATCGCTGTAGTCTCCAACAACAACACCTTAACCTTAAACTTCTATCTTTACGCGCTTTGTTTATTTACAAAATTTAATTTCCTTTTTTGATTTGTTATTCGTAAATAAGTAAAATCACGATGGATAACGAGAATGCAATGGATATCTTAATATGTATGTATATATTGTTTTCCAACCTATATTTATGCTCTATCGCTGCTATTAATTGTGCATTATCGCCTGTTCTGTTAAAACATCGTTTTTTTTAGCTCTTATCATTATTGACCGCGGCTTTCCTATGAAATTGCCTAAAAGGTTAATTAGGTTATATTCTTCAGATTGTGATACTATATTAGACCCTTTTACGGGTTATTAAAACACTTCTTAATTTTTATAAACGTATGAATATAACTCATAAGGCTTCGTCATAGGTTTCGTCAGTTCGTCATAGGTTTCGTCAATTCGTCATAGGTTTCGTNCCGGGGTGTGGTACGGGTTGTGTCTGGAATCCACGGAATGGCACGGTCGGAGTGGTACGTATAGAGCTGTTGACGGAATATCACGGTAAAAAGTGGTACGGGGGAGGTGGCACGTTATGACACGTCATACGTAATGGCACCTTCATTTCACGGAATGATACGTGTCGAAGGTGGTACGTGTTGGCTCGTTTCACGAAGAGCGAAAGATCAATATACGATTTTTTTTAAAAAAATTGCGATATCTCATAATTTCACTAATGAAACTGCTCTGGGTGTCTTAACAAAAAAAATTCCTTGCAAAATTTTGATACATGAGCAGTTGTTAGTTTGTTTATATTGTATTGATTGTTGATGTAAATTTATGTAATCTACTTGTATGTATATATTTTTTTTTTATCACACTTTAATTCACGTTAATTACCTGGCCAAATCCAGTGCCATTTGGACTAGTAAAGTGTTGCAAAACCCGAGCCATTGACGGTCCATTTTCTACGGGCATACGGTCCACCACGGGCCAAAAATCCGTGCCAACCCAAGCCTCCTACGTACCAAATACGGGTTTAATCCGTGCCACCAAAATCCGTGCCTTTACTCAGCCAACCCGTACCTTTACGGTCCATTTTTCTTATAGGGTTGATGCGTTCAATATAAATAATTGTTAGCAGAATAAAATATCACAGCTTAAATTACCTTTTAAATCTGTTGACTCTTTACCAGTTTTAAATAAATATTTACATTATATTATTTACATTTAAAGCTATTATCAATAATCTATAATATTGCATGTCACTTTGAACAATGATATCAGCTCAAATAAATAGAACATTTTTAAAGACAATTAACAATAAAAAAAAGTCAATAATGACTATCTAAAAACTGCTAATTAATTAACAAAATTATTAATGAAACACAAAAAGTTGATTAATTATCTATTATCACCGACAACTAAATAAAACTAATAGTACTAAATAAGATGAATGGCGCGAATGCACCACTCATCGCAGTAGTACTGATTATGTGAATATTTTTTAAAACTTTAATCGAAGATGGCATAATAACCATTAACCAAGTTTGATAAAAAATTTTTTATTTTAATTTTGCAGTTATGTAGAATTAAAATTAAAAATTTTAACAAACTTGGTTAGGTGGTTGTCAAGAAAATTTCGCTCAAAGTTTAAGAAAGTTAATTCCACCTATATAAACAAGAAAGTGTCTATTTTTTTAATCCTTCATAAGAAGTTTTCATGACAACTACTAATCAAATATGATAAAGATTTTTAATTTCATTCTGTAGATGTGTAGAAATAAAATCAAAAATTATTCATCAAGTTTGACCAAGTTTTGTCGAGAAAATTTTGGTTGAAGTTCAAAATTCACATTATGCACTGTTGTTTTTTATTTATAAATTTAATTATTGTCATTATAAAATACATTTAGTTAACAATGTAACTAATCCAATCTAGTAAAACATGAAGAGAATGCATTTTCTTGCTATTTCTACTGTGAAGTTGTTAGGATCTGTATGTCTGGCTTTATTGGTTCTAAAGGTAATCCATAAAGAACTCGGTTAATTCCATCTAATTCATCATTTCCCATACTAATTCTTTTAAACTCCCAATTTAATGACATCAAACCATGAAAGAAGTAGAATGGTACTAAAATAACAAAAGCAAGTAATTCTAAATACTTGATAATATTTGAACATGAAAGACAGTTCCTTGATTGCCCATTTTCTTCATTTGATTGTATTAATTGTTTAATAATTTTAGTTAAGTCAATTTTATACTCATATTTCTTTTCATTATTTTTTGAAATTTTTTCTGATATTTTTGGAATTATAAGTTGAATACTTATCATATCAGAAATATTACTTAACAAGCAAATTGCTGAAAAGGATATAAGTAATAAGTCAATCGTTTTAAATAAAGACATTTCATTAGGAACCAATATTAAAAAAACTGAGATTATTGATAAAGTAACAAAAATTAATGATGCTATAGAAACATATAGGCTACGGCATATTGACATATATCGCATATGTTTGTTCAATTTTTTCAAAAACTTCAATATCATAGTTTGATCATTCATATGTTTATGTAAACTGTCATGATTTTTAGCAACAATACCCTGACTGTTCCCATCATCTTCAGATTTGCTTTGAGAACCTTTAAAAATGTCCATAAAATTCTTAACATCTTGTTTGTTCTCATCAATTTTTTTAAAGAGGTCTTTAAGGCTCAATAAACTTCCAAGAAGAGAAATTGTACCTCCTGCTCCAATAAAAGAGGTGGAGATAATATTCCTAATTTGAATTTGAAAACTATTGGAGGCAAGAGAAAAACACCAAATACAAGGGATATTGCACAAATAACAATTGAAATAATTGAATGTTTAACAGAATTATAATTGTTTTTTCTCCATTGGTCTAATTCAATTTTTATATGTTTCTGTAAATACTCATTTTCTCTTTGTAAGACAATTATGTTATCAGTATGCAAAGATTGATAAATGGTTGAAGGGGTTGAAGGTTGAATAGAAGAATTTCCAGACATTTTTTGAGCAAAACTTGAGTTTACGATAAATATTTAAATAGCTTTACAAATATGCATGTCTAGTAATAAACACCCGTAAACATGATATTAATGTGTAGGGGGTACGCGTTATTTCGGGATACTATTACGAGTATGTCGCATTGAAGATAGTCCTGATTTGGACGTCCAGGATTATGCGATGCGGAATTATGTGCATAATTTTCGTATTACTTATCGCATAATTGTACATAAGAATTACGTGCGTAGATTATGACTGGTAGATGAGCGATTCAACGTAGAAACGAACTTATCAATTTCCGAGAGAGCAAATTTATATCCGAGGTAAGAATGTCCAGAGTGCCCTGATTAAACGCATACCTTTTTACTAAGTAGTTATTCTCAACTCATACGAATTTTCCCGTGAATTACCAAGATGCTATAAAAGATTTTAAAAATGGGTGTTATGGATTCTTATAATTAATTTGAAAAGAAGAAAATATTTAGACGATTACAGTTCAGTGATATATTATTTAGCGAAGTGTGTTTAAGTGACTATGAGACAACCCTATAAAAAATGGTTTTTCTAAAATTGTCAGGAATTGTTTGGAGTGGAGTTTATTTTCCGAACAGGAGTTTATGTTTGTACTGTTTTCATTGCGATGTTTGTACGGGATGTAAAAATAGAAATTTTTTGATATGGACCGTGAATACTATGGTTAAAAATGAATATTCAACTAAAAGCGATATTAAAAATTATCGAATAACAAACGCATAAAAAATAAATAAAAAAGGTATAAAAACATATATGTACAATAAACATCCTTTAAAATGTTCAGAACGGAGTCGATTTTCCGAACAAAAAAATCGGATAATTTCAACGTTTCCGTCTTGTTAATTTTCTTTTTTTGGAGCGGTTATTGTCTTCGTTAAAATGCTTCCGAACAATTCCGAGAATTTTTTTATAGGGCAAAGAAATGATTAAAATGCCTTTATAACCTAAAATGTAAATTTAAATACTTGAGTCATGCGCTATATTACAAGGAAGGACTGATTGCAGATATCAAGTAGTCTTTCTGTATAATGATGGTTCGAATTAGTCTATGTAATGGAGTGATATTTTGATTTGCGAATTCATAATAATGCATATATGCGATAAAGTTTACGTAAGTACGTACGTACGTACGGTGCAAGAAATTTAAAAACCACAATTATACTTATAAAGACAAACGTATGCATTGGAATCCTAAATCCTTAACAGCAATAAAATGTGGATGTAAAGACTTTATTGAAGTCGATAATTTAAGAAATATGAATATAATCTATATAAACATGTGTTACGGTAAATAATTCGATGATTGATTAGGATAAAAATGATCGACATATCAGATATATGAAGGTTAATTGATCTAATTGGCGTAATATGTAACACATTAAAATCAAATTATCATATTCGACTTTAATAAATTTAAGTATTTAATTTCATTGATTACGGTATCTATAAGGTGTAATTTTGGTTTTTGATTTCTTGCACCGTACTTACGTACGTACCACAATTACACCTTATAGAGACAAATATAATTAATGAAATTAAATACTTAAATTTATTAAAGTTGATAACGTAATTTTAATATGTAACTTGATTATAGCTTACATATTACGCCAATTAGATGCACATTATAATTCATATTTCTTAAATTATCTACTCAATAAAAGTATTTACATATAAATTTTATTGTTGTTAATTATTTAGGATTTAAATACATGTATTTTGTCTTTTATATCGGTTTTTAGATTTCTTTCACCGTACGTACGTACTACGTCAGTGCCCAAAATCTATTATAAATTTCTGCGATTTTCACAAATTGGAAATTATCTCCGTGTTAAATTAGATTTCCCCAATATATCTATAGAATAATCAGGAAATTTATATAGCAAATATCGCCAATCAATAACATGAATACCCGAGAATATGCCCCTGAATATATCTAAGGAGGTGCATTTGTAGTAATCTGCACCTCGATAAAATTGCGCAAATATGCTTTGCAACAATTTACCGAATAAAAAAATGCAGCCTCGATAATCTTTCATAAAACAATTGCTCAAATTCCGTTTGACTAATTACTTTAAAATGCGATTTTGAAGATACTTGATTTAAATTTTTTGAAATGCGCTTACTCATATTATTGTGAAATAGGGGTAATTTTGCAAACAATGCCAATGTGTGTAATTAAAAAAAAAATTGTTTTAAAATGCAATTGTGATGGTAACACTAAGCCCCTTCTTTTGTACTAAATCAGTCTTGGCTTCTAAATTAATGCCTCTGCATAAATTTATTATTAATATTATTACTACTACTAATCAAATTAGTACAGAACATTAAATCTACAGTACTAACATGCTAAAAAAAATATTATAGTAAAATATATTTAGAAAAGATATCTATTTTGAAATCGGGGATAATACGAACAACATGAAATATAGAGTCTAATGGTACTATATCATAATCTTGTAGCATCATTAGTCTAGGTAACCATAAATCTACGCTAGTTCACGATCACCCTCTTTTGGTTCACAGCAGTCATACTATTTTGCCATGACGAAGGCAAAGGTTGTGGCTTTATATGAGCTATTACCAAATAACTCACCAAGTTGTAATACTTGATTTCAAAATAAAAGACTTATAAAAAGTATATAAATTGAATTTAAATCAATATTTATTCTAAATCATTACTTACTTTTCCAAAACATGATCTTTGATTGGTATTATAATAAACTGACTCATTTGTATTTATTACAATTGCAATATCTAAACCATGAGTTATTTGTTATAAAATGGATCTGTACGAATCATATCTGTAGATTGCAGTGTTGCACTCTTATAAAAATGAATAAAACTTTCATTGTCAATTATGGAAGTTGTAAATGTGTCATTTAAAAAAATATTAAATGAAATGGGTAAATTTTTTATACCCTCGATTTGCAAAGAATCTTATGATTCTGATTATTGGAGAACTTACAAGTGATCTTTGAATAATAAAATATGCATGTCATAAAGTTTGCCTGATAATATTCTATATTTTTGTTTTAGACTGTCTCAAAGTCTCAGTCAAAGCTTTATTTCGGACCTGAGTTAGTTGTATAAGTTTTATTAAATTATTTAATTATATAAAAAAATTTACTGAAAAAATTAGGTTACATTATTTTAAGATTTGATTCATGATATTTTTTTTTATTTCTCTCTTGGTAAGGATTTTTAACATAAAACTTATGTAAAATCTAATAAGTTTCAGTTGTAAATCCATTAATTGATCCATATTGACGAATGGCAGGAATTCCATGGTATCTCCAAGAATGTAGCTTTGGTATACACATCACAACTCTATTTCAAAATTAATTTCTACAAAATATAGTATAATATCTAGTAAGTTAAATTCTATAATCTTTAAAAATAGAAAAATATATACCTCAAAAACTACTAGATCATCCTCTAAGAATTCCTCATTACAGCTCTTCACATATATTTGAACAAAAGAACAATGTACTGAAGTTAATCGTGATGAAGATATAAATTGATATTTGTTGTTTCTACTACTTTTGGAATTTGTGAATCTTTTTCATCAAACAAACCATCAATTACTGATATTTCACCATAATTGTCCAAAGGACATTATAGATAGAGCAATAGTGATCCTGATGTCTGTGTTTTAACAAATTCTAAATCCTGATTGGCTAGATTAGGTGTAACATAAAAAACAATCAAAACAATAAAACTGATCCTTATTGGCTAGATTAGATGTGGCATTTTATATTTGTCCTTTAGACTTTAAATGGTTCCCATTTTCCTAGTCTATTACATACCATATTTTTTTTCGTTTTTCTTCAAATTGAAATATAAAATTTTTAATCATATCAGGCTTTTGCAATAAAGGCTTAATAGTTTTTATAATTGGATAATTATAAAGACTATATGTTATATTTTCAAAATTAATTATATTTTTTTTTAAAGTTAAGATTTGGTTTAGAATTCTAAGCAAGGATAATACTTTCAAATTGTATTTTTATTAAAAAATAAATAAATATATTTATAGTTCAACTTGTTAAATTACAATCAATACAAAGTTTTGGAAATTCTTGATAAATTTCATTTGGCTATTCTGAAAACTAGCTTTATAAAAGTCTTTTGAATCTATAGAATCCATTTCTGTACTAAAATCTTCTATAACTAAATTATTGGAAGTTTAATTATTAGATTCTAGATTAAAGTTTTCTATAATTAAATCTTCCAATTGGAATCTTCTACAGTCATTTTAGCATAATTATTTTTAATAGATTTCTTAGATATTTATTATGTTTCAATTAGATAAATTAGATAAGTAATATTAGAGAACTGTTGTATTTCTAATATTCTAGCCAATAAATACTATCAGAATTCATTAATATAAATTAATATTAAGTTAGTAATATTAATGGAATACAATAAAATTATTTATATTTCTAAGATTCTACTTTAATTTTATATGATTGTAAATTTTCAAATAATTTTTTATTTTTAGAAATTTTATATCTTGTTTAATAATATAAACTTGTAGATTTGAAGAATTTTCTGCAAATATATGCAAATATTAGAGTTTCTATGAGCTAAACTAAACTAAACTTTAGATAAGATTAGGTTTAGTTTAATTTTTAAACTAAACTGAACTTGAACATTTTTAAAATGCTGTTCAAGTTTAGTTCAATATTGAACTTTTAGAGCTGGTTCAGGTTAAGTTCAAGTTCAGTTCAAAAGTTTATGAACATGTTTCTAAATCTAAGTCTGAGTTTGGTTCAGTCTGATCTAATCTGGGGTTTATACCAGACTCAAACTCTAATTTTACTAATCTCAAACTTCAAACCAAACTCAAACTCAATCATAAGGTTGATCTGAGTCTGGTTCAAACTCTGCGAAATAGTCCAAGTTTGAATATACATATATCTATTTTGGATGCTAAACAAGTTTACTTAGAGTATAAAGTAAGAATCAATTAGTAAAATTTAAAGATCATAGCATTTTGTATAATTTTATTAATAAAATTATTAAAAATATTATATTACTTGAAATTTTACTAATTGATCATAACTTTTTGCACTAATTAAAATTGTTTAGCATTATGAAATATATTATAATGTATTAGTATATATTCATCTTATTTTATAAAATTTGAAAAATTCTTAATTTTGAAAATTTTTATAAATTAAGTATCTTTGCCTCAAATTTTAATAAAATATACAAAAACAAAGTACTTTTGGGCTAATTTACTGTAGTTTCCTTAAAAAAAACTTAGAATCAATTAGTAAAATTTAAAGAAATATACTGTAGAAATTTATATACGGGTCTACTACTGAACTACTAAAATGCACCTATAGTATTTTATACTATTATACAAAACTATTAGAATAGCCAATCAAAAGTTAAGATCAGGTGTAATATAAAATTTCAGTTTTTTTGTTTTTTTTTTTAAAAAAAAATTCATATCGCAAAAGTTTGCTTATAAAACCACCTTTGGGGCTCTAATAAAAAAAATTCCTTGCTAAATTTTGTATATACTAATGGCCCTGATAAAATCCTAGGCCTCACCCTAACCTTAAGATAATGAAAATTTATTTTGTTTTATAAAAATTCATTTTTTTGTTTTTGTTACACAGATTTGCAAATCTAATTTACCTATAGTATAAAACACTATAGGTGCATTTTTTTTTTTTTTGTGTTAAAGCACCCGCTTTGGGTGAGAGTTTATTTAATCAAGCCTGTGGATCAAGGGCACCTTTTTGGGTGCACCCACAATTGAGTTACATTGAATGAGAGTACAACTAGCTACACGTACAACTTTTGGTTGTCTAATTTAAGTAGTCCGCCCGAAGGTTCTACACTAGTTGCCATACCTACAACCCAACTAGGGGATTGCCTATTTAAACTCTCTGGTCCAACGCTTTGCATGCCAATCCTACTTGTGATCACTGGTACAGCCCTCCGATACATTAGTCAGTTGAAGACAGTTCCGGATGCTACCTACATTCCCTTAGGACTAATTTATCCTCGCGGATAAACTTGGTAGAGCAGTCCCTGTCCCACACAGGTATTACCTACACTTCGGTAACTTACGCACTCACCGAGTCAAGCAACTTGCAGTCAGGGGGTACCTAACCGCTACCATTACCTACTTCTGCCCTTGTAAGGTTCACACCGACCCCGGTACCCACTATTACTTTCCTACCGGTCCATCACTGAGTGCCCCAAACTTCCAAACCAGTTGGCCCGGAAGGGTTGATCTACCCAGCATTAGGTGCTACTATGGTTTTTCTTCCCCTGGTACCTAATTCCAGAACATAGGTCCTTTTCCTCCGGTACGACTCCGGCGGCCAGGTTGGTGGACCCTCTCCTCCGAAGGTCATGTCGTCCAGTTCTCCAGCTCCGGTTTCCGATATTCCGGTTCTGGTAGCNAGCTCCGGTTTCTAATATTCCGGTTCTGGTAGCACCGTCAAAGATCGTTGCTACCTCCTTACTCAGGACTTTCCAAATGGGTTTCCATTTTCCCAGTTCCTTGGATTTGTCTGTGTCACCAGACACAACTTCACCCGAAAGCTTCCATTCGAGATGGTAACCAAGGACTACAGGTAATATACCCAACCGATCAACAGGAAATTGTTACCGTAATACAGGTCTATTTTTCCAAAGCGTCGCCAGTGGAATTTGAACCCTAGACCTGCCACTTGGGGGTGACAACTTACCAACTTCCCTAAGTCGCCACACCCACTATAGATGCATTTTATATTATCCATTTATATAATACTATTAGTAAAATTATTAAGAATATATGTTTTTTTAAAATGCCAGAGTTGAAACTTTATTTAAGTACTACATTTGTATTACTATAAAACAGGACCCAATGTGATATTATACTTTCTATTTTCTAGTAATGCTATAATTAACTATTTCACTCAACAACAAAAATTTTTTTAAAGATACTTTTTCAATATAGAGCAAAAAAATTAGATAAAAACACTAGCAAATTCTTTTATCAATTTAATTAATTTACTAGCTAGAGTAGGTTGAAGGAAACCTTGGTATATGACCTGACATTATTGTATACAATTTGTTAGAGAAAAACCTTATAGAAACCATTTTTCTATAAAGGGAGAAAAGTCTATATATAGTATATCTGATATGGCTGTAGTTGTTGTATGGAATATATTTAGAAAAAAATTTTTTTTCATTTTTGAAGTAATATTACGAGCATGTTCCCATTGGTATTGGGAGTTATTTTGTAAGGACCAAATAGTATTTTGAAACCAATCTAAAAGATTATTAGACAGAAAAATGAGGAATAATTTAGTTTGTTTAGTAGTAAGTAATTTAATATTTTCAAAAACATTAGAGGAATAATTTCTAATAATATAGTATAGAAGAAGGTTATATTGTAGAGTATATATATAAAGTGTGAAGTGAAAGCAAGTATTGAGAAATGTTAATGGAAATATAGTAGTAATTTTAAAAGAGGTAAGTGTTCAGTAATTATACTAATAACAGATTGTTGAATATTATTGTTATTGTTTGAACAGAAAAGTAAGTGTAAAGTATCTTCAGTATCTGAATAGCGGCAGCATTTAGTTGTAGAATATAAATAAGGGTAACGAATATGAAGATTTTCTATAGTTGGAAGATTGCTAGTTAAGATTTTGAATATTTAAAATGATTGTGTTCAAGTGTATTTAGAATATCAAAACATAGTAACCAATTAATTTTAGGTATATTTTTAAATATTTTGAGAGTAGACCAGGAATATAATTCTTGTTAGGATATATTTTTTTGATAAAGGTTCGTATTTTGAAAGAAATAAGATGACTATGCCATTAAAAATAAATTGGTAAATTTAAAACATTATGAGTAATTTTATGTATTGGTTTATTAGTTCTACATTTTGCAAGTAAGTTTGCTTAATTGTAGAATAAGTTAAAATGTGATTTGACTTTGTGTAGAGTGAATACCGTATTTACGCAAAATAACGCACATGGGCTTTATTTCGAAAATTGCATTTTCTTAAAATAGCATGCTGGTTTCGAAATAACGCCCATGTGCATCCTAATGTAATGCACACTCCAAATACTGAATTAATAATCTGTTGAAATAATGAATTCAAATAACAAGCAGAAATAAGAATTTTTTTAGTCAAAAAATCCGACTTAGATCAGAAAGGCTATGTATAAAATTAAGAAATACAGGTTTTTTATGCATCACACATATATAATGCACAATTTTTTTGAAATTAGACCTTTACCCCGAAATAACGCCCATGCCGTACTCGAAATAACGTGCATCCCTCGAAATAATGCTCAGGTGCGCATTATTTCGCGTAAATACTGTAAAATGTTTTTGATAAATTTAATTTGATTAATACTATAATAGATACTGTTCCAATTTTTGTTTTGTATAAGTTTGGAAAAGTGTATTTGTTTTAGATTTTTGATTACAGTATTGTTAACTAAATGGATATTTAAATGGCTATTATTAGGAGTTGCAAGAAGAAGAGAAATAATTGCTTCAAATTCAGTTCGTGTTGTATCAGAGTATGAGGTAGTTGCTGCATTAAATTTGATAGAAGTGTTATTTTCACAGATCCAGCCAAACCCAGTTTGATATTTGATAATTGTGTGTTTTGTATTGAGGCATTAGTATAAAAGTGAAGTTCCTGTGAACTGTGATTTTGAATAAGTGATAGAAAGCTAGTAAGTTGATGTTGATAGGTAGTATAATTGGTTATATGATGTATAAGTTGTATTTCTTGTGTAGAAATATAAATTTGTAGTATAGAATGAGAAGAAGTTGTGGTATTGGTAAGGTAAAATATATAGATTAGAGCAAGAATTTCTTTGTAATCTATTTGAATATATATTGGATTATTAGGTATACTAATTTGGTTATAGGGTAGATTAAATGATGAGAAGTTATTTAAAGAAAGAAAGGTATTAGGTATAGTTGTATAAAGCTTGAGTCTGAAGGTTTTATATTATATGTTGCAGTTTTTGATAGAAAGGTTTGATGTGATAAGAAGATATTATTGTTAGAGTTATAGTATATTTGTGTAAATGAAAAGGGATTAAAAGATAATAAAGGAAAAAGATGATATGTTGTATTAATGAAAGAGTTAATTGAGGGTAAGTGGAGATGAGGCCAAGTAGTTATAATTGTTTCTCTTGTATAAAATAAAAAATATTAGAAAACCATAAAGATTAATGACCCTTGGTTGGTTTGTTAGTACGCAAGTAAATATTATTCCATAGAAGAATGTATTTATTGTTTGTAGTAGTAATTTGTTCAATAAATAATAACCAATTATTTCTCAAACTATTGATTATAGAAGTTTGTGGTTTTGAAGGGAGTATATCATAAATTAGATATAGGTTAGAGAGGAAATCTGGAAGGTAGGAATTAAGTGAAAGATTTGATAATATAATATTGTTTTTGGCTAATTGTGAGAGTTGAAAGATAAGTGTAAAGTTTTTAGTTTTATGAATATAAAAAATGAGTAAGTTTTGGGTGATATTGGGAGACCATAATTTGGCTAGCCATGATTTAATATGTGTAAGACCAATATTTTTAAGAATTGGACTAGAATTAAAGATACGTTCAACATTAGTGGCACTTGTTTTTTGAATTAAATTGTTAAGAATTAGTAAATTAAATGTTATAGGATTAGTCAGAACTATATTGTTAGTGTTTTTAGCAATAGAAAGCATTTTCTTGGTTTGAATAGTAAAAAGGCAGGATAGTTTGGTTTGAAGGTTATTGTAAATAATGCATATTTGTAGAAGGTATTCAATAGAAGGTTGGAGTATAAGGTTAAAAAGAAATAAAATTTGTAAAGATGTAAGTTTTTTGTATTTTATTAAACAAATAAAGTTTTTAATTTTGTTAATAATAGCATCATATGTTAGTTTAGTTGAACCATTTCCATCAAGATAAATACCTAAATATCTAATGACATCATTAGGTTTTCTGGATAGAATAGGATAATTATTAAATAAAAGAGGAGTTGGGTTGTTTGGGATTTGTAAGATTTAGGTTGAATATAAAGTAGATCAGATTTTGAAGGATTAACTTCTATATTATTAATTTTGTAAAGTTCAGATATGTTATTAAGAATATTTTGCATAGTAGTAGGGCTTTTACAAAGCCATGTTGTATCATCCATGTAGGCTAATAGTGGGATTGAAATACTACTAGTAGTAGTATTAGTAATTATATCAAAAGGGGATTGTGAGTCAATTTTGAGTAAATAGTTTTGGTATTTTTGATAGATAAAAGTAAGGATTGGGTCATAGTAAATTTTCCAAAGTAAAGGAGAATAGGTCTTTCCTTGTTCTATTCCAGACTGGATATTAATAGGGGAGGTAAGACCATGAGCAGTAATAATTCTTGCTTGTTTTAATAAGTATAGTTCAGTAATCAGATTGATGCCTAAACTAGGAATACCAATTCTTTTGCAAGTATCTTGTAGTTGTAAGATGTTGATTTTGTCAAAAGCATTTGACATATCTTGAAAAAGAATCCAGACTTCTTTGTTGTGTATTTTATACTGTAGTGTTCAATAGTATTATAGAGAATTTGTATAGAAATATGAGTTAAGGAGTTTTGGAGGCAGCAAAATTTAGGTTAGATAAAAGATAATTATTAGAAATGATTTGATCTAAATGTTTAGTAAAGATTTTAGTAAAGATTTTTTTGAAAGGTTCAATAATAGAAATTGGTCGAACTTGATTAAGAGTAAAGTTCTAATTAGATTTTTTTGGAATAAGGAAAATATTAAAAGATTTCCAGTCTGTAAAAACTTTTTGAAGTTGGAAGCATTTGTTAAAGAATTTTTTAAAGAGTGTTTGTGCTTTGTGACTAGCATATTTGATGTGTTCATAGCAGATTTCAGAGGGGCCTGCTGCTTTTTGGTTTGGAAGATTTGTTTTGTGATATTCTGAAATAAGTTATTGTAGTGTTCTTCATATTCAGGATATGGTTTATAGAGATAGTAGAATTTAGAAGAAGATGAAATTGGTTGAAGAGGTTTTTCTTTAAAGTATTTAGTAAAGTGATTATGAATTGCATTAAGAATTTTATTATGTTCTGTAAGAAGTGAGTTTTCAAAAGATAGTCTATCAATATGTATATTATTGTATTTTTCAAAGATTTTTTTGTAGAAAAGTTTTGGAGTTTCTAGAAAGGATTTGTTACGGTTTTCAATTTTTTGTTTAATCTCTTTGTAGGTATTGAATATTAAGGGCAGTTTTAATTTGTTGAAATTCTTCTTTAATTTGTAATAGAATAGGTGTTGATAATTGAAATAGTACCCAGAAGATTTAGATTATGACGAACTTCTAACGCTTAACCAGAGGACTTCTGAATCTTGCGGAGCCGTGCAAGCTGGGCATATAGTGAACGCTATAGAAGATATTGTACCAAATATCTCAGAACCCATATCATCATCACCCTCTGAGATATTACTTTCTAATTCCAACAACAACTTAATACTAACTTATCCTGCTGATGAATTGCTACCAGATGATAATGAGAATACTAATACTGGATTATATACAAATCCTTCACTAGAAGATACTCCTACAAATCTAAACTCAGAAACTTCTGAAATATATAACCCACTAGCATGCTATAACAAACTCCTTTACCATCACAGACTACAAACTCTTTCTTCACTACAAACTGTAGGTTCATTTTTAAAGTATATACAAGAAAACTATCCAATGTACTACTCCAACCAATACATTAGAATTTCTATAAAACCTCATCCACGAATTAGTTACTATTTTATGGAGGCACACATTTATTTACCTTATGAGGACTTTATACCAGGCCACTTTTTCTCACCCTTTGATAATTTACATTGTTTTTACAAACTCGAACTCAAATCATTTACCAGTTCTGACTTGAGCTTATATAATAATACCAATTTTCAATTACCAACCTCTATTGATAACTTCTTTTATCCTACACCTTCTCCTACTTTATCATCTCATAATAGTTTACCAACTACAAATAACAATCTTAGAATACCTTCAAACCTACCACCTACTCATGACCTACACATTAATATTGCTACTCACAATATTAGAGGTTTTAACTCAGCCTCTAAGAGACAAATATGGCAAGATTACTGTATAAATTACAATATTTCTATTGCTTGTATCACAGAAACCAAAATTTCACACAAACCCAAACTCTCATTTTGTAACAACAATTTGTATACATATTATTGGGCTAATGCTGATAGTTCAATAGAAGGAGCTGCTATTATGATCTGTAACTACCTCAAACCTCATGTTCATAGCTGTTATACACATCCAGGAGGTGCAGTTGCACTAGATCTCTTTTTTAAAAGTAATATCAATTACAAATTATTTCTGTTTATCTATCTTCAACTGATACTATTAAAAGAAATAATACTCAAAATACTGTTATTAATTGGATTCTACAAGCTCGACAACTTAATCTTTATCCTATTATTCTTGGGGACTTTAATACCCAAGATAGTGCAATAAGCTTTTCTTCATCCAAATACAAACTTATCAACTTTTTACACTATATAAATATGTTTGATATAGGTGCCCACTTTAACAATACACACTATACCTGGTCAAACAATCTAACTCATAGCAGAATAGACTATATATGGACAGACTCATTTAATATATAATTTATCCTTTCATATAACCTCGATAATAACCAGACTAGCACTCTCAGTGACCATTCTATTCTTTCTTCCTCCTGGACATTTACTAATGCTTATAGCAAACCTTCTCGTATGCATACAGGCATTAGTCGAAGAATTTTTAACTACAAATCCATGTCATTAAACCAGTGAACAGAGTTTTCAGCCCGTATTACTTAGCTATTTTTACAACATAATATACCTTCTTCTACAAATACTCATAAAAATATTGATACTACTTGGCACAAAATTCAACACTCTATTCTTCAAGCAACAATTCAACTAATTTCTAACAAAATATTTCGCAAACGCAGCTACAACCACAAATATACACCACATTGTACTGCTCTCTATACTGGACTCAAAAAACTTGGCCATCTTATTAAAAATATAAAAAGCAATTCAAATCTCTATCTTCACATATTAACTCGCATATTCTCTCTATTAATTCTTATACCAAATGTAACCTGGATTCCCTTTTATTACTTGACCCTCTAGTATCCAACTATGGCTTCAACACGCCTATAAAGCCTGGAAACAAGTCTATCATGCTTATCAGTTAGAATCCTCACTTCTTCTTTGACAACAAATTAATCAAGCCTCTGAGAAACGATGCGAAACACTTATATCTAAACCTACACAAGCTATTAATAGCATTCTTGATTGATACCAACCCCCTATTCATTTTACAAATATCAAACTTGAGAACCAACTTGTTACAGATCCTAACTCAATTAAACAGCATGTTCAATCACATTACCATAATTGGACTGCTTACAGACCCATTAACCAATCCCTCATTGACAACTTTTGGTATCAATACTATCAGCTACTTCCTCATATTAATCCAGCCTGGTATAATTCTCTTACTGATCTTATTACAGTAGAAGAAGTTCTTCAAACAATTTCTAAACTTCAAAATGACAAAGCCTGTGGTCCTACAGGAATCAGCTATAAAATGATCAAACACCTTGGTTTAGATGGTATTACTGCACTTACTGCTTTATTTAATCGATGTCTCTCTGAAAATCATATTCCTAAACTATGGAAACATGGAAGGATTTTTCCTATTTCTAAAAATAACACTTTTGAGGGTAATTTAAATCTGACAAGACCTATTAGCCTTATTGAGCATATTCGAAAAATTTATACAAAAATTCTTACTAATAGACTAAATCAAGTTTTCTCACAACATACTATACTATCACCTTATAACTATATTGCACTCCCAAACAACAGCACTTATATTCCTATTCATATTTTAAACAATTTAATTGAAGATGCAAATTGTAACCATAAAGAAATTTGGTACTTTCTCAAGACATGAGCAAGGCCTATGATTCTGTCAATTTTACACTTTTTAAACATTCTCTTTCTCGTCTTAATCTACCATCTAGTATAATTAATATTCTTTTGGACCTACTTACTAATAGACAAAACCAAGTTATTACTAATCTTGGTCTTACTGCACCTTATCAGGTTCAGAAAGGTATAGATCAAGGTGAAACTATTACTCCCCTTCTTTGGAGAATCTATTATAATCCTTTAATTACTCATATTCACACTAATACACCTGGTTATTCAATTGGTACATACTGGATAACCAATCTCAAAAATCAACATTTGACAAAATTCAAACAAAATGTTCTGTCTTGGCTTATATGGATGATACTATGTAGATTGCTTCTTCACAACTTGAACTTACCAGAATGATTTCTATTGCAGAGTCCTTCTATACTATAGCTAATATTCAAGTTAATCCTTCTAAATCTATCTTATCAACTAATTTGAAAGTAAATAACTATACTTCCATTATCTTTAATAATTATACTCTCCCACTATGGCCATCAAGTCAACCTTTCAAATTCCTTGGATGCTGGTTTACACTTAATAATAAACAATCACAACAAACACGGCTATTAATAACAAAATCCTCTCAACTTATTAATATTGCCAGAACTAAACAAATTACTGATACACAAGCACGATATATTATCAATACAGTTATTATTCCTGCTTTAGAATATCGTATACAAAATATTGTTATTAATAGATCAGCTTGTAACAAGATTCTCTCACACCATATTGGTCTTGTTAAACATAAAGCCAAACTTAGTCGAACTATTCCTACTGGTACCCTTCTTCATCCCCAACTTTATAATATTAAAAATATTTGGAATATTCAGCTTCAACATCATATCTCAAACTTTATCAAATATTTAAATAATAACAACCTACTTGGTACTACAACTCACATTCGAATCCAGCAAATTCAAAATAATCTCTGGTCATCTACTAGCAACTTTTGCATCTCAATCCTACTATAGATGGTCCTAATCGAAATACAACCAATTTCAAAATTATTCAACTTTTAAACATCTGGGATGGACTATTAATATTAATCCTAAATTTAATATTCCATTTACTATCAAAGATGGATCTACCTTTCTTGAATCTATACTATCTTTACATCCCATATATTCTACCTTCAAAAAACAAATTAGACACAATCATCTTTTATTTCTTGACCAACTTACTTCTTTTGACAATTCTTGTTTGCTTGATTAGAAACATATTTCACCTAGACTTAATAAAATTTCAAAAGGCAAAATTCCTTTGTGGTTTACCTTTTTGGAAGACCAAATGACTAGCCATACTTATGAATGTACTATCTATTCACACTTCAATTTACCTCAAACTAACTACTATAGTTATACTACTGGACACTTTTCTAAATATACAAACCTTGGCTTATTACCTTATTAGATAATCAAGTAGTTATTGGCAAAGCATGTTGCTAATCTAATACTTCAGATTATACCCTCATTACACATTTGCAATGTAACATCCAGCCACAATTCACACGCTTATACCCAACACCACTAATCACCCCATTTCCATGTACTAACTGCACTCTTAATTCCAATATTATTGCAAACAAATGTACTATTCTTATTCCAACAAGTCATGCTACCAAATTTTTTGGAAGACTTAATTCTGACAAATCAGTCAATCTAAATGCCAATTACCTTGATCTCATCTTCTCAACTGCAGCAAGAAATCCAATTAGTATTCCAATATTACCAAACATTCTTATATCTAATGCACAAATACCTCCCTTTTTTCAACCTAGTCCTGAACGTGATACTTTGCAATCTATTTGTCATCACAACAGTTATTTAACAGAATTAACATTTTATACTGATGGTTCTGTCATTGATCTTGGCAACTCTCAGTGCTCTATGGGCATTGGTTGGATTCAATTACATAATCAAAATATTCTACATACCTTCCAATCACAAATCAAATACTGGCCATGTTCTTTTAAAGCTGAACTAGTAGCAATCTTATCAGCTATTAGTACTGCTCCTAGAAACTGTTCTATACAAATTTTTACAGATTCCCAATCTGTAATATCCAAATACAATAGCCTAATTCATACTATGCCCCTCTCTAAACCTTTTAATATACCTTATTGGCCTATTTGGAATACTTTATTAAACTTTATCAAATCATATAATCTTAACATTACCTTTCATAAAGTTATTGCACACCAAGAAGATGAATATAATAACAAAGCTGATCAACTAGCCCGCTGTCATCAAACTGCTCCATACCTTCTTTTTGATTCACAAAATATCTACAATTACAACTTCACTCTTTCTGTTGATAATTTTCCTATTGAACTTCCTATCTGTCGCTGTATTAGAACTTTATGCCATGCACATATACTTGCTCTTTGGTCTTCTCAAAATCGTTTTCAACAATGGCTACCAATATCACGATATATTAACTGGAATGCTACCTGGCTATATATTAATAACAACCAAAAAATTTCAAACTTTTCACATAGTTTTTACTCTTCAACTCTCAAATCTTTTAGAATCAAAATACTTTTAGATGATCTCCCTGCTCCACATATTCTTCACCGAAGAAATCCATCTTATCCTAATATCTGTCACCTTTGTCAACAAGCAAGTGAATCCCTACACTGGACTATTTGCCCAACTTCTGAACCCTTACTAAAACTTATAAAAGATTCTTTAGTCCATATACTAAGTCCTAACAAACTCGAAATCTCTAATCTAGCTGCTGAGAACCTTTATACTCAAATTATGAATTTGGATAGCTTACAAATTCATCAACTTCCTGACCTACCCTCTCTTTTCTCTACTTTATCTGGTTTTATACCTTTAGATATTATTTCCACTCTATATGAATTTACTTTATCTTCTAAATCTGCCTGCTCTCTTACTATTTCACTTCTACTTCATATCAACCAAAAAATTTATACAAATATTTGGATTCCATACTGCATTTCTAGATCCCAAAATTAAGAATTATATTCCCAACCTTTGCCTTCTTCTTCTAATATATTTCTTGTACCAAATTCTTCAAATAATTTGCAAGATAATAGTAATTATATTTCCACTATAGCATTGCACAAAATTGAAACTTGGTTATATAAATAGATTAAATTTTCTACACCACCATCTGATATTCTTACATATACTCAAATCTAGATGAGTCTTGGCCATTCTGGTAGGATTAGGCCACAGATAAGTATTTAGGTTTACCTATATATATGTCTGAGTTTTTATTCTTAGCATTAGATTTAAAACAATGAAATTTCTTTCAGTATTGTAAAAAGTTTCTATTAAATTTAATAAAGATGAAAGCAAGGTCTCACCTTTAACATTTAAAAAAAAAAAAATAATTGAAATAGGCAGTCAGAGTATTGTGAAATATATTTTTTACAGAGTGAGAGAAAGTTAGGGGAGGAAAAGTGATTTTTGAGATATTACTTTTCTTTAAATCTATAGAAAAGAGAAGTTTGTTTTGATATTAAGGTTTCTTTAATTTCTTTAATAGTATTAATTTTGTAAAAAGAAATATGGTTGGTAGCAGCTTTAATAAGAGTTTTTGAAGTTTATTCTAGAAATTGTTAAGTTGGTTTTGGTTAGCAATTTGATCTATTTGTATATAAAGTTTTTGCATTGAGTGTAGTTTGGTTTGTATAATTTTCTAGATCTTTTTGGAGCTATTTTCCAGAGAACTTTTTTTCTTTTGTGCTGTTTGCATAGTTTTGGTTCATTAATTATAACAGAGAATTCTAGTGTAATAGTATTGCGATCTGATTCAAAAAGATTGTTTGAAAAGATATCTGTATAATCTATATTTGTAATACTCAGATTAGTACAGATTTGATCTATTCTATTCTGAATCATCGGAAAAATAACTAAGGCGCAAATCTGCACAAATCTGCGACCCTGGAAAATTTTAACAAATTTTGCAATAACTTGTGATCCAGTAGTCCAAATTCAATGATTTTGGTACCATTCGTTTCGTCTTGATGAGATGGATCGAATGGTACCAAAATTGTTGAATTTAATTACTAGAACACAAGAAAATCCCTTTATGTGAATTTTATAAACATTGAACGATCTTGCCAACCAGTAGTCCAAATTTAATAATTTTGGTACCATTCGATTCCTCTCAATGAGACAGTTCGAATGGTACCAAAACTGTCAAAATTGGATCACTGGTTGAAGTTATTCATAAAAAACGATTTGCAGTGCAGTTCTGCGCAGAAATTTAAATTTCTTTTTTAAATTTCTGCGCAGAACTGTGCCGCAAATTGTTTTTATGAATAACTTGTCAACCAGTGATCCAATTTTGACATTTTTGATACCATTTGAACCGTCTCATCGAGAGGAATCGAATGGTACCAAAATCATTAAATTTGAACTACTGGTTGGCAAGATCGTTCAATGTTTATAAAATTTATATAATTGGGATTTCTTGTATTCTAGTGATTGAAATTCAACGATTTTGGTACCATTCGATCCATCTTATCGAGATGAATTGAATGGTACCAAAATCATTAAATTTGGCCCACTGGATCACAAGTTATTGCAAAATTTGTCGAAATTTTTCAGGGTCACAGATTTGTGCAGATCTGCGCCTTATTTATTTTCCTGATGATATTTGAATGTTGAAATGTAAAATTTTGGAAGTTAGGGAAAAAACAATAGATATCCTTGTATTGGTAACTAATAAAATATTTAATAAGTTGGGTTTCAGGAATTGATGTTTTTTATGGAGAATGGCAATTCGAGGATTAGAAACTCTATTAAAGTCTCCCATAATTATGTATCGATATTTAGAATTTTGACACAATATGATAATTTGTTCTTGTATTTCTTTTCGAAGTTGTTTTTTCTTAGTAGTAGGAATATAGATTTGAAATAGCCTAATAGGTCAAGACCTATTATATGGCTATAAAATTGTAAGTATGTGCAACATATTTGGAGATTTTGTTATGAATAAAAATATCTACACCAGCTTGATATGGATTGGAGAAAGAGCTCCAGAAGCTAGTAAGATTCTGAAGTTTGATCCGGGTTTGGTTTGAGTTTGATCAAACCCCAAATCAAACCAAACTCAAACTATAAATTTTATGAAGTTTGAGATCAAAACCAAATTAAAATAAAAAATAATCAAATTCAAACCAAACCCAAATACTATACTTTGTTTGATTTGAGTTTGATTTGAAGTTTGCAAACTAGTTTGAGTTTGAATAACATAAATATATTTTTATATTTTAAACATAATAATCCACCTAACAACTGGAGAGTGATCATAGGCGAAATGTGACATGCTTCTATTTAAAACTTTTTTTCTTACTAAGTTAATGGTACTTGTCAACTAATTGAAATTGTAGAGCTTGTCAAAACGCATCTAACTGTGGTTAGATCATCCAAATCGGTCCAATGGATGGCAAGATATCGTCAAAAAACTATTGGCCTACTATATAAAAATCCGTGACAGAGATTACATATGAAATCACTATAGGCGAAATGTGGTGTCTTCCATATAAAACTTTTTTTCTTACTAAGTTAACGATAAATACTTACTAAATAAAAGTTGTAGAACTCGTCGAGACGCATCTAACGGTGGTTAGAGCATCCAAATCGGCCCAGTGGATGGCGAGATATCGTTGCAAAACGATTGGTCGACTATATAAAATCTTACATAGAGATTTTATAAAGTCGGCCAATCGTTTTTTGACGATATCTCGCCATCCACTGGCCCGATTTAGATGATTTAACCACCGTTAAATGCGTCTCGACGAGCTCTATAACTTTCAATTAGTGGGCATGTATTATTAACTTAGTAAGAAAAAAAGTTTTAGATGGAAGCACGCCACATTTCGCCTATAGTGATTTTCATATGTAATCTCCGTCACGGATTTTTTATAGTCAGCCAATAGTTTTCGACGATATCTTGCCATCCATTGGGCCGATTTGGATGATCTAACCACTGCTAGATGCGTCTCGACGAGTTCTACAACATTTAATTAGTGGACATGTATTGTTAACTTAGTAAGAAAAAAATGTAAATGGAAGCACACACATTTCGCCTATAGGATCACTCTCCAGTTTACAGGCGGATTATCAATTAAAATATAAAAATATATTTATATTATTCAAACTCAAACTAGCAAACTCAAATTCAAACCAAACTCAAATTTAACTAAAAAGTTTGCTTCAAATCAAACTCAAATATTTTTTTTAATCATAGTTTGGGTTTGAGTTTGATGTCAAATCAAATCAAACCCAAATCTGACCTAAAGTTTGATTTGATCCAGGTTTGTAGGAACCCTAGAAGCTAGCATAGTTTTTGATTTTGTTGTTTAAAAAATTGGCATCTTTTTGGGTTAAATGAGTTTCTGAAAGACCAAAGATATCATATAGATTTTGGTTTAATGTTTCTTCAATTAGAAGTTTTTTTGTTAGTTGTAGAAGACTATTTGTACTAAGTGAGTCTATTTTTATAGGAATTGAAATATATTCAGATTCAAGTGTTATAGTTTGATCTGGTATATATGGAGGTATATTAGGATTCTTCATATTAGTTTGAATATTGATATAGGATTTGTATTAGTATTATTAATATTGGAATTTAATATTGTATAATGTTGTAGGTTGGGTGTTGAGAAAAACAGATTATCTGTGAAGATTGGTATTTGAAATTTGGTATTGGGTGATTTAAGTTCTATGTCAGTGTAGTATAGTAAATCTTCAAAAGGTAGGAATATTATATGATGGTATAAAGTTTTCATATAAAGGTATATATGTGCTTCTGTAAAAATATAGTCAAGTCAAAAAATATGGTTGATAGAAATTTCTATATATTGGTTTGAGTAGAGCATAGGGTAATATTCTTGTATATAATGCAAGAAAGAACTCACAGTTTGTGGAGAAAGGAGTGCTTGTAGTCTATGATAGTAAAGAAATTTGTTATAACATTCTTTTGGGTTGTATATTTCAAGAAGGTAGGATTGGGATTGATGTAGTTTCTTTTACTTAAAGAGTTTGTAGGTAGTTCAATTTTTTTATCACTGAAGTCTTTTTCAAGTAAGGATTCATCGTAAATTTCTGATATTGAGTAGTTGTTAAAACTGATAGAAAAGTATTAAAGGAGTGTTGTGCTTTAGAAGGAAATAAAGATATAGTATCTGAAGCATTGTAGTTGTCTTCTGTAAAGGCACTCGCTGTATACTCAGCTCTTACAGTTGTGCAAGATACTAAAGTCTGCTCTGTACATTGAGTCTGAACAGGACCTGAAATATATAAAGAGAGGTAGGGTTTTAGTTTGCTTATTTTTGGCCTTTTTTGTACAAATTATTTCCTTTTATAGTAATTAGTTTGCTTATTTTTACTTTTTCTTGCAGATCTTTCTATATTTAGTAATTTTTGTAAAACCTTACCCTTTTGTAGATATTTTAGGGTCTGTCTGATCATCATTATTTAGTTCTTCCACATATTAAAAATATTATATTACTTGAATTTTATTAATTGATTATAACTTCTTGCATTAAGTAGACTTGTTTAGGGAGCGCTATATATCATCTAATTTTTTGCTACTAAGAGGCTACCCTCCTCCCCACCTGATCATCAAATACTATGATTTGATTGGCTAAAATTATTAAAAATTTTAAAAATTTTAAAATTTAATATTAAATAACTTTTGAACCAGTGATCTGTTTTGGATGATTTTATTGCCAAAAATGTTTGTCTCAATAAGATGATTTCAAAGAGCCCAAAATTATCAAAATCCAATTACAAAATCCAAAGATCGTTATAGATTTGTCTGCTTTAATTATATTATTTTCGTATAAATTAAAAACTTTAATATTAAATAACTCTTGAATCAGTGATCCATGTTGGATGATTTTATTACCAAAATGCTCGTCTTAATGAGGCGATTTTAATGAACCTAAAATTGTTAATTTCTGATTATGGGATCCAGAGATTGTTATAGATTTGTATTATTTTTAATAGATTATATTAAAATAACACAAATCTATAATGATCTCTGGATTGTGTAATCAGAATTTAACAATTTTAGATTCATTAGAATCATCTCATTGAGAAGAACATTTTGATAGTAAAATCATCCAAAACGATCACTAATTCATGAGTTATTTAATGTTAAAGTTTACAAGATATATAAAAATAATATAATTAAAGCAGACAAATATATAACGATCTTGGGATCCCGTAATTGAATTTTGATGATATAGGCTCAGTGGAATCGTTTCATTGAGATGAAAATTTTGGTAGTAAAATCATCCAAAATATATCACTGGTTCAAAAGTTATTTAAGTTAAATTTTAAAAATTTTTTAAATTTTAATAATTTTAGCCAATTAAAAGTTATTTGCTATTAGGACCTAATATTTTTTGATCCTCCCTCTACTCTAAAAATCAGATGATAAATGATGCTCTCCTTAGCACCAGAAAATATAGTTGCCTCTTTCTAATCCAGCCCCCTATATACTGGACTCTTGATAATCTAACTAAAACTTTTAGAACAAATATTTTATATCTATTTTCTCTGGATATATTGAATTAATATGATAAATTTGCTATTCCAGATCTAAACTCAAGTTAATCAGTATATATAATCTTTTATTTAAATAAATTTATTTTATATTATGAATAAAAATTTATTCTATATACAGTGGTATACCGTACTGTATTATTATGAACACTATTTGGGCAGATATTACTCAAAATCAGGCAAGTAAATATAGTACAAAATTTTTATTACATGTCCTACAGATCTCATGGTATAACATCCTAAAATTTTATATAATTTTATTTGATTGCAAGGAAGTTATACAAAAAAACCAAATTTTTGATTTTCTTTAATGTACGAAAACTCAAATTTAACATATTTTCTTTTTTTTACATTTTTTTATTAATAAAAATTTAATGCTAAAAACATTTTATTATTTTATCAGTTCTTCTCTAACCCTAATAAAAGCAGCATCATAATCTAACAAAAAAACAAGCCCGCCTCATTTAACCATAACTAAGCCCAACTATACGGCCCAAAAATTTGATATTCCATTTCTTGTACCCTATAGTTCATGCTAAAATCTGACAAAATGACCCCAAAAGAGATAATTGTGGTATTACTAGATTACAAGATATGTTTAAGCCCTAAAACATCCAGTTTTCATAAGGACAAGACTAATCAGATATTGGTAAAAAGAGCGGCAGATAATACAAAATCTCATATCTTTCGATATAATACATGAACAACACTTTTAGGTTTTTTTATTTTTTTTGTTTTTAAAGAAAATAATCTGAAAAAGTTTTAAGTAGTGGTTTTCTGGGGTGGCTAGACTCTAGACTTGCACAATCCATGAAGGTGTGCGATCTTTAAACATCTGGGCCCCTTTTTTTGCTTTTTTTACCTAAATTGGTGATTCGCCAATTAGCTAATGAATAATCATAGTGTAACATGATGCAAATCACTATGTAAATCATATATATAGTGAATATGAAAAATTTCTAATATTCATCTAAAAAAACCTTTTTTTTATACTAAGTTAATCATCCTTGTCGACTAATTGAAAATTGTAAAGCTCGTCTTTGCAGTTCTAATGATAGTTAAAACATCCAAATTGGCCCTTAAATGCTGAGATATCCTTAAAAAACGCACTAACAACTATAGAAAATCTCTATATAAACAATATATTGTTTATATAGAGATTTTTTATAGTCATTGACATGTTTTTTAAGGATATCTCAGCATCCGCTGGGCTGATTTGGATGGTTTAACTACTGTTAGAACTGCAAAGATAAGCTCTACAATTTCCAATAAGTTGACAAGGATGATTAGCTTAGTATAAAAAGTTTTCCTTGGACGAACGGCATATTTACTAATATGTGATTTACATAGTAATTTGCATTATGTTAAACTATGATCATTCTTTAGCTGAATAGCGAATCACCAATTAAGACACCTAACTCTTTAAATATCCTGCATTGCAAACTTTTTTTATTCAATAGCAGCTGCACTAAAGAGATCCAAATTCTGCCTCAGATAACTAAAGATAATAAAGTTTTTTTGTTAGTTAAGTTTTCTATCATTCATCATTTTATGAAAAAATAGACGGTCTTACCTTTTTTGTCAATTGCATCTGATCTGTTATACATATTTCTTTTTTTATTGCATAACATTTTCCAGATATTGGACAATATTTGAGCTAAATTTGAAATAATTTGAAC
The DNA here is from genome assembly GCA_003550325.1 of Gigaspora rosea. NCBI lineage: Eukaryota > Fungi > Glomeromycota > Glomeromycetes > Diversisporales > Gigasporaceae > Gigaspora > Gigaspora rosea. The sequence goes on from QKWP01000854.1 coordinate 48,111, forward strand.
AAAAATTCAATTTTCTGTGAATTTTTTTTTAAAAAACAAAAAAATTCGAAAAATTTACAAAATTTGATTTTCATACAAATCCAAAAATAGTACTTTGTACTATTTTTTGCATAGCTTTTGTGCTATCTAATGAAACTGTTCAAAATTTTAGTATATAATACCGTGAGATCTATGCGACACAGAATAAAAATTTCGTATTGTGCTAACTTGCCTGATTTTGAACAATAGCGTCCCAAAAGTGTCTATAATAATATAGTAGGCTACAAAATTAATTAAACTAGTATTCTGACTTGGATCAGATAATAGTAATCTGACAGATCATATATTTAACTCTGTCATAACCTGGATCAAATAATAGTGATCTGATAAGTTAGATATTCAACCTGGACCATGATTTGAATTAGATAATAGGAATATGATAGGTTAGATTTTAATCTGGGCCATAATTTATGTCAGAAAATAGTGACCCAGCAGGTAATAATACAAAAATTGGAAAAATGCAAAAATTAAAAAAAAATAGTGTAAAATAGGTTTTTTTTAAAGTTTTTTTTTACATTTTATACAATATATATTTGTGCCATACAGCAGATTATGCATTAAAAAAGGCTTAATAAAATTTTTCTTTTATTAGTAACTCTTTATATACTGAATTTTTATTAGAGTTTGGTTTAAAAAGGAAAATTTTATATTCTGGACTTGCTCTATACCAAACAATCTCTTAGAACAGCCTGTTTGGAAAAAAGAGAAGTGACTGTACATCCAAACAGTTTATTTTATTTCAGGGATGGTAAATGACTTTAAATGACCCAAATGACACAAATGACAATAACCAGTTATTGGTCATTTCATGGTCCAAATGACCTAAGAAGGTCATTTAACTCTGGTTAATCGATTATCTAATACTTTTAGCCAATCAAAATTGATTATTGTTCTTCGTAAAATAAAACGTTGTTAGATACTATTTAATAAAAATTATTAATATTGCACATGATAAATAATCAAATCATTTGATCCATTTGTATTTTGGCTAAATGACTAGGTCATTTTCAGACCGGTTGTAAACTGTCATTCTAATCGAATCATTAGATCAGGTATGATGTGATTAAAGAAAAAAAACACTAGACAAAAAAATAATGTATTTACTTTTTTTAAAGAAATAAAAAAAAGTTCTTGAATAATAATTTACCAATTGTAAAATGATATAAATTATTTTCGAATTTACAAATGGAATGTTAATTAATAATCAACGTGAATTGAGAAATGATGCGAACATATGTAACGTGATCGGTAGGATGTCAATCTATGCAAAATGACCTAATAACCAAATGACCCTGGTCATTTGGAAATGACCATAGTCATTTGGTCACAGGTCATTTCCAAATGACCCAAAATTTGAATGACCTCAAATGAGCGGTCATTTTGAGGTCATTTGAGGTCATTTGAAAGATTGTCAAATGACCAGGTCATTTACCATCCCTGTTTTATTTTACTTTTCTTAAATTTAAAGCAAAAATGGTTGATTTTGAATTTTTGATAAAAATTTTTCAAAATTAGTTTTTTATCAAATTTTAAGAAAAGTAAGATAAATATAGTCAAACTTCCTAAATGCACTATGTATAGACAAGTCTACAATGTGCATTTATGGAGAGCCAATTAAATTGCAGCTTTAAAATTAGATTATCAAGTTTGTGTAACTTCTACTAAAAACTGTATAATCTATCTTAAATACTAAAATTTGATTGGCTATGTGCATTTAGAAAGGTTAGTATAATATAATATACTGAAAAACTTTATGCCTTTTTCTTCCTTGTACAGTATCCATTCACATGCTAGTACCAGGCTCCAATTAGCAACTTACAGGCCAAAAAAAAAATAACAACAGACTTTCTTCTTTCTTTTTTCTCTCTCTTTTTTTTTTGGAATAGATTCACAGCTTTAGATACCAGTAAATCTTGGAGGATTCATATCTTACAGTTACCACCAAATTGTCAAAGGTGGAAGTCTGGGCTGATTTCATGGGACAGACAACTACCAACACCAAAAACAAGAACAATACCCAACTTTACAATATACTTGATGAATAGAGGTGGTAGAATTTGACAAAGTTAGGCTAATTGGGTATAAAGTGAGTTTAAATCTACAAACTTATCATTTTTTATCCAAGCACTGTTCATTATTCACTATTCACTAGAGCACTAGAGCACTGCTTTATTAAAGGATGAAAATAGGTCCAATTTATAACAATTTTTACATGTGGGGAGGACAAAATCAAACGAATTTGGTCAGGTGGGTTCCAAGATATCTTCGATCAAAGTTAAAAATTTTTTAAAAAATTAAAATGATCTACATGGTGTGGAAATACCAATTCCCATAAATAAATATATATATGAGATTTTTATGTTATCATTTCTTTACTTAGTTAGTCTCAAATTAAGTTTTCACACATATTACATATATCACTGTAATTTAAATTCCGGAATAGTTTTCCTGAAAGAATAAAACCTTGATAAAATTAGCTCTAACTTCAGCAATCGGGACCATAACTCTTTAAGATCTTTAAGAAAAGTACAATCAGAATTCATAATGGATACATTCGCATGAACGCCATCGTTTTATATTTTCAAGAAATTATTAAAAAATAAAAGAATTTTTCTCACCTTAATTCGCTATTATCACATTCATGTGACATAAGATGAGTATATGCAAGCTAGCCAATCATATCGCATAATGCGTATATTTGCATGACCGGCCATATCGCCAACATGATTGGATCCTTTAAACAACCGAAATTAATAATCGACTTAGCCAAGCCGAATTTTTAAGATCAACTTGGTTCACTAGCCATGCCAAATGAAACATATGACTTTGCATATCTCTATGAAAATGGAGTCAGTTGGAAAGAAAGTGTTCAATTATTATCGAAAATCACCTGGCATGAACCATATGAATAGAATGGTTATAATATCATTGCAAAAATGGAATATTAATTGAAATGGATGGACGTACATTTAAAAATGCATATATCAGATAATAACTATTAATAAATAAATGGTTTAAGATTTGATCAATTTCATCATTTCACCGTTTCACAATAGATAATTATCCGAAATTAAAGTAATTATCATCTGTTGATCAAAATAATTATCCGTTATCTATATTATCCGGATAATCCGGATAAAAAATCTAGCAGATTCGAACACTAGAACTGGAACCCTTTGAATATTCATCATGACTATTCAATGAATGTTTAGTCATCCACGAATAGTATAGAACGAATATCTAGATTTTATATGATATTCATAACTACCTGTATCCTCGACTATTCATGAAGTTTATGTATAGCCGAATATTTGCTTTTAATTGAATATTCATTTTTAAATGATAAATTGAAGTGGCCTGCTCACCTGAACATATTTGTCAAGGTTCTTGTTTATTCTATTTTGCTAAATTTAGCATAGAACAAATTCATTTTTTTATAGTCATTTGCTAAATTTTGCATCGGTTTTTACAGCGATAATAATTGGCTGAATTTAGCATAGAACAAAGTTGGTTTTTATCAATTTGAAACAAAAAATTTCATTATCAAAGAGACAAAAAAAATAGCATTGATATTCAATACAAATCTAATTGACAAACTTTACAATGAAAAGTAATACCGAATATTACCTTACATCCCATTATTTTTAAATATATATATTGATATATACTAAGCATATTATATTTCTAAAAGTGTTTTTATTACAGTACCGGAGTTTCTACACACAAAATACGAAATATACAGTTTTATAAATACATGTATAAAATAGTGCGTTGGATTGCATGATTATGTAGATAACAAAATAGCAAATATATAGCAATCTTTATCACCATTACATTTTTGATTCGTAGTGTTTTAATTATTTAAATTACGTATAAATTATACTATTGTATGTTTGTATGTAGCAAAGAACATTATATGTCCGGTCACAGCGTAGATCAAAATAACGTGATGAAACCAAAACGTATCTATCACACACGTTTTAACAAATTTATAAGTTATGTCCGTATGTACCCCAAAAAGGAAACTCGACGTAAAAATAATCCAAGGTCGTGAAATTAAAAATTTAGGGTTAGAATGTTAAAGTTTGAGGCGATTTAGAAATAAACAATTCTAAAATTTCATTTAGTGTTTGCAGATAATCATTGACTAAAATCGACTATTCGACTTTTAGTTGAAATTTACAAATATAACTATTGATTTGATCTGTTAAGAGGCCTTATTTCAAATACAGTGTTACGCTAATTTTATCTCATTTCTAATAATTAATATAACTGATTCTCCATAAATGCAACCATTATTACATACCCTTCCATCTATAAGTACATTTTACTTTCCCTTTGTAAGTCGCATTCGGTCTAATGAAATTTATGTAACATTATATGAAGATCATTTTCCGTAACTGCATGTTCTACTAGTACACTTTTTCTGGCAACGTACGTACGTACTTATGAAGAGTTGACTGTATTAATCAACTAATCGACTTTAGTTGATAATTATATCAGCTAACTAAAGTCGATTCCTTGGGATCATTCCCAATCATTTTAATTAGTGTCCAACGATGGGGTGTCGGGCAATCCGGAACAATCCATTTTACTTATTTGAAAACCAAAAAAGGAAATAAACTAAGTGCGTCAGACAAAAATTTAGGGTTAGGGCCTTAACGTTAGATGCTATGGGTAGAATGTTGCTTACTATATGTAAAATTTCATTCCGTCATTTTAATTAGTACATCAAGATCGATTTAAACTTTAGTTTTTGCATATTTTCGCTGTTTTCTTCTTTTAAGCGTGTTTGGATTCTTCGTCGGGAAGATACGGAATAACTTCCCTTTTTGGGATTGTATCATCGCATATCTCAGCATACGAATTTTCGATCAAAAAAATTTCCCGGAGAAGTTTATTTGACTCCGAAACATGAAGGTTCACTAAAACAGTCATAGATAATTTTGATGACACAGATATAATATTAAAACTAGGATAAAGATCAAGAATAAGGTGCTTTTTCGGCTAGCCGTTTTATAGCCGGCAGATGGAATCCGAATTTGATATTGTTGATAACATTCGATTCAGACAAATCGAATGGCACTAAAATCATCCAATTTGAATCACTGGATCACGAGATACAGCTAACAGCTGTAAAACGGCTAGCCGAAAATAGCTGACCGAACCTATCCCTAGTCAAGAATCTGCGAAATGCTTGTTTGAAAATCGCTTTTATTTTATTTTTTTTTTTTATTGATCTTTTAATATTAGTCCGGCAATTGAGTTCTAAATCACACGTGTTGCTATTATGAAGACAAAAGGCGATAATTTGGAAATATTTTGCAGATTCTAAATTCAACTTCAATGAAACATTGTGATCTGCTTAGGATATATAAATGTTACGAAAAACCTTCATTGAACAGTTAATGAAAACAATGTTATTTGATCTAATTAAAAAACAAAAATAAAATGAACCAAAGTCCGTTTTATGGACTCGACGTATCTTCATTATTTTTGTTTTATTAGGGGTACTTTCCATAACTATTGTATTCTTTATTGAATTGTTTCTTGAGCAACCTTATATAAGTATTCGTTATTGTGGAGTTGATAAATTACCTGCACCAAGTTTGTAGTTATTTTGAATATATCTACGCTCGATAATCACGTGATTGAATTCTAGGTTTTTACAAAGTTTTCGCCCCTTCATCGTAAGATATCGAAAACTAATGATAACTTTGTACTTTGTAAAAAGTTTTTTAAAATTTTAACTCTATAATGAGATAAAATATTTAAAGATAGTGAAAATAATGTCGATTTAATTTTTGTACAGAAAGTTTGAAAAACTATACAATAACTTTATAATACTGTACTTGTACCTCATGAAAACTCTTGGTGATTTGAAAAATTGAAACAAATCAAGTGATTATCGAGTAAGCCATTAAAACATTCTAAAGATGATTCATACATTCTAAAATTGAATCAATGTAGGTATCTATCTTACTTATACGGATTATTTTAACATCACTTGTACGATATCTAAAAATGATATCAACCGTAAGTAGACTTTTTATACTATTTATATTTATGATTCATTATAAAACTCGTAATACTCTTGCAATCAGTAATTATGAAGTTATTTGAATCTTAAATAATAAATAAAGAATTTTTGGAATACTGATTTGTTGTTATTGAAAGGTGTTATTATTTTTGTAATTTAAAGAATTTATATTTACTCTATATCTTTTCTGACCAATTTAGCTCGGTCTTGCAATGAATATGTTATACAACCAAATAAAATGGATGTTGGTGATAATGGCGAGCGTTTTTATGTTGGAAGATTTTTGCCAAAAAGCAATATCATGTTATATCCCAAAGCTCAAGAACTTAAACTTGATATACCTATTAAAAATGATATGAAATCAAAAAGATATATTCTTGGAATGTTTGCATTTGATTCAGGCAAGTTTAATTTCATTAATGCAAGCTTTTTCCATATTGAAATTGAAGATAACTGGTCAAAATAAATAGAACATGATCCATGGAACCAAACATTTGATGATAAATTTTCTCAAAAACTTAATTTTACAAACTATTATAATTTATCTCCAAATAATGTAAGTATCAATTTAAAAACATCAGATTTTTTTTTATCATCTTAAATGTTACTAATATAAAAGGCAATAGTATTATATTTTTAAGTATTCTAGAAAAGTCGCAAAAATGTTAGATAATAATTTTATAAATTATATTGGTCATGGTAGTACTTATTCTTCAAATTATTTTCTTGAATCAAATATACGTAAGTTTATTTGTTATTAAAGAAAGGTTTTGAATATCTATAGATTGCTTTTTAAATATTAATGTTATTGATAATATTGTTTAATAACTATAGAAACTACATCATTGAAACCGAATACTTCACATAATATAACTGTGGAAGTTTATGCACAAGATTATATTATAGAAGAGAGAGCTGAGCAAAGGTAAACTTAATTTGTTAATTTTATTGCATTATTATTGTATTGTGCTTATATGTCATATTTAAAGTCATTATAATCTAATATAGAAGCACTACCGTAAGTAATTATTGATTTTATATGATAAATTATAACTAGGAGACTGATATTTCCACATCTATATAAGTAACAATTTTTAAAACTTTGATAAAGGTACCTTAGCAACCACCAACTAAATTCGATGTTTTTTTTTTTTTTAGAATTCAAATAAAAAAAATTCAATTGGATTGTTGCTAAGATACCTTCGATCGAAATCAAGAAAATTTGCTAAAACTATTATTTTAATAAAAATTTAAAATTTGATCGAAGGTACCTCAACAAATACCAAAACCAATTCTATGAATTATTTTATTTAAGTCTTATGGATATGTAGAATTTAAATAAAATATTTCATCAAATTTGGCTAGATAATCGTCAAAATATTGCTACAACTAATATTTTTATAGGCATTTAAATTTTTTTCAAAACTTTGACAAAGGTATCTCTGCATCCACTCAGCAAAATCAATAAATTATTTTATTTGAATTTTGCAGATCTGTAAAAATTCATATAAAAATTTTTTATCGAATTTGAATAGTTGGTTGCAGAGACCTTCATCAGATCATAAAAAATTTTTTTTTTGCAAATGATATTTTGATATATGTTTAAAATTTTTTAAAATTTTAATAGAAGGTATCTGATAACTATCTAACAAAATAAAATGAATTTTTATATTTTTTACTTGAAGCCTACAGATCTGTAGAATTCAAATAAAAAAAAGTTCATTGAATTTGGTAGGATAATTGCTAATACTTTCGATCAAAGTTTTTTTAAAAAAAGTAATCTACATGGGTGTTGGATAGGGATGACAAAGATTTTACTATGTAATTAAATCTGGTGATATATATGGTCTATACACTATCTATACATATTTAAAATCAAAATCTAACTATTCAGATTTTAATTATCATGGTTAAAATGGTGAAAAAATGGTTAAACTATTTTTTTACTATCCTTAATGTGGAATTATCATTCCTTTATAATTATTAGTTATTTATATAACAATAAATATTATTTATATAAATAGATTATAAATATTCTGGCAAATATTGTGGCGTATTATAGTGGAGGTGTTGTTTTTTACTATTTTTTATTCGGTAAGTTACTTATTTGTTTACTAAAATTGATAATTTTTTTAATTAATTCATTTTAAATTTTAGGAAAAAAGGTTGATGAAACTGGTATTGCACACAGATTACATAAATTTTTTTTAGACGAATAAGTAAGAAACACAGTCAAGCCATGATGTAATAACCAGCTACAGCAGTAAAGATCTGCAAGAAAACTATGATTCACGAATCAGTCAATAATATAATTAGAAAACAATGACTCACGAATTAATCAAGAAATATAATTTCAATTGCTTATTATCTAATATTTTTTCAACTATAAATAGCATTCGTTTTAATACAAGTGAGACTTCACTTTTTTATATTTTAATGCAGATATATTTAACAATTTAGTTTAATTCAGGATTGCTTCCTATATTTGCTGGCTTTACTAATATTAATATTTAAATACAAATATAATCTTTAGTACTATTCTAATATTTAATTAAGTATATAAATAAGTATTATAATTCACAATTATTTAGTATTGCTAATCATTTGTCTCTACTACAATCATTTATTTATTTATTAAAGACTGTTATACCATGAACGCTTAATACAATAGCACTAATTAATTCGATCTCTAATGACCCATTGAAATTTGTAAGCAATTGCCATTACTGGATAATATAAATTCACATGTTAGTTATAAGATTACTTTGCTTATTTCTAGCTACGATCAAATCTTGAAATTTTTAGTCTTTCTAGTTAGCTATTCGTATAAATGTTTATCATTGATAATATTCTTAATCATATCACCATCCCTACATCATTCCAGCACCCTTCCTTCTGATCTTAGCATTCCACTATGAAATCTTGCTATCCCCTATCATCTCTTTGTAACTGGTTGGAGTTTAATTGTTACTATTGTCTATTCTGTTTTATTGCTCTTCCATTCAACTCTTACACTATGATATATTGGTCAAATATTTATTACACAATATCTTTCTTTTATAATTCATTGCACTGTTAGTTAATCCGTTGATCATTCTTTATAAGCATTTCTCCGTCAACTTATCTCCCCGCTTATCATTTATTTATTTGTCAATTTGCAGAATCATCTCATCACTTATTTGCGCGGTAATACAACTTATGAAGAGGAAATAGGCAATCGGGAGGGTGCAAATTTAGACTATTCCGGATCAGCGCGACAAAGAATCCGAACACGTGTAAAAGAAGAAGAAATGTTTAATCGATCTTGGCACGCTAATTAAAAATGGAGGAATGTAATTTTACATATAGTAAGCGTCGATCTAATCATACAGCAAATCAATTATAAAATATATCAGTAAGTTGTTTATTTAAAATTTAGAATTTAATTTGCTAATTCATCCGTTCCTGGTTTTGCGCAACTGTGTTGCGCAGCTACCTTATTTAGCAAACGGTATGATAGCAGGTAGTATTTCTGCATTACAATATTACGGCATTACGGCATTACGGCTTTACAGCCTTACGCTCACAGCCACCAATTATAGCTTATGTATGTACGTGTTTGTTTTTTTGTACTGGTGCAACGTATGCTGACTTGGATTAATGATCTTTCAGATTATCAGGTTTGTCAACTTTGGTTAAAAAGTTGATTGCTTCGTGATTTGATCGATTTTAATAGTCATTATGCAAGATCATCGAAGGCTTGGAAGATCGTCAATGGAAAAATCGGCGAATGACTATGTAAAATAAACTAATCGAAACTTTCATTTGTTAAAAAAAAAAAAAACAAAGTCAAATCAAATTTTTGTAGCTTATACGCATGTACATCCTTACATATAGTTGATGCAAGATCATCGAAGGCTTGGAAGATCGTTGATGGAAGAATTGGCGGGTCATTATGCAAGATCGTTTAAGGCTTGGAAGATCGTCAATAGAAGAATCGGCAAGTGACTACGTAGAATAAATTAATTGAAACTTCTCATTCGTTAAAAAAAAAAAAAGTCAAATCAAATATTTGTAGCTTATACATCATGTACATCCTTACATATTGTTGATCGATTTTGATGCAAGATCATCAAAGGCTTGGAAGATCGTTTATAAAAGAATTGACGGGTGACAATGTAAAATAAACCAATCGAAGCTTTTCTTTAAAAAAAAAAAAATTCAAATCAAATGTGTGTTTCTTAAACATCATATACAGCCTTATTTATGATAAGAATTTTTTGAGAACAAATTTTTAGAGAATCACTTTGAAGATATTTATTTTAACTTTAAATTATTTATGACCTTTTATTCTGTGATGTTTAATCCCTTCTGAAAAGGTGTAAAATTGCTTCTAAAACCTTAGATTAATTAATTGAAACTATTATTACTAAGTAGCATATATTATATATATTGTTGACATTAATAAACAGAAAATATAAATTTTTAAAAAAAAACTATCAAATCCTCACTTATTTGAATTAAGTTCTTACATCAAAATCACTATAGTCATCCCTTTGACAGTAAAAATTAAGTATGTTATGAGCCAATTGAAATATTGGTCTTTGCCTTGAAAATCAAATTGCTACATTTTCTGATCAAGTCAATTTAGATGAGAATGGACCAATTTACCAGGTCATATTCATATGTGAAGCTTTATTGATTCAATAGTTTATTTAATATCGAATCAATAAAGTTAAAAGGTGATTTACATATGAATATGACTTGGTATTTGGCCCATTTTCATCTGAATTAACTGGATTAGCAATTTGATTTTCAGAAAAAAATCTATATATTAATTTGTTTTATAATTTATATCATATGTTATGTGCCAAGCATTTTATACACAACTATTAAAAATGATGATAAATGGGCCCTTTCTTATTGTATATGCTAATTTTTTCAAACTTTTCTTTATATATATTTAGCATAATACTTTTAGATGAATAGTGCACAAGCTTCAGAGACACAAAGAGAACGTCAAAATCATCTTGCTAGAGAATCTTATGCAAGACGAAGAGCATTACTTACAGGTGAACAACTTGAGCATCAACGTGCTCAGCAATGTGAGGCCTATAGACATTGCACTAATGCTGAATCAAATGAACAATCTGAATATCAACGCAAAAATCAGCGCACTGCATATACAAATTATACCAATGCTGTCTGTGCACAAATTTATAATACTAATACTGTTTTTCGTCACTGTTTGGGTTCAATGAAAATAGAATGTTCACAATGTCGAGCATTGCATTGGATAGAAGAAAAGGTAGCTGGTAGTATACTTTTTCCAATTTTTAGTACCTGTTGTGCAAATGGAAAGATAAAATTGCCAACTGTTAATCAGCCACCTGAACCTCTATTTTCATTATTTACTGGAGAAGATAGCAGATCATGTAATTTTCGAAAAAATATTTGTAAATATAACTCTATATTGGCATTTACATCAATGGGTGCAAAGATTGATCAAAGCATAGTTGGAATGCAAGGTGTTTACAATTTCTGAATTCATGGCGAAGTGTATCATCAAATAGGTTCACTTTTACTAGATAGTAATACAATACCTGCATTTTCACAAATATATATTTATGATACTGAAGAGCAATTAACTTATAGACAGAGCATAATGCCTGAACTAGATCTTTCAATTCTTGAACAGCTTCAGGATATGTTACATGCTATTAATCCATATGTTCATATTTTTCGGCAAATTGCATATATTTTGAATGAAAATTCTATTTCAAATTTAAAGTTTATTATTATAAAAGCACATAATGAACGGCAGTATGCAACTCCTACAGCATCAGAAATTGCTGTTCTTATGGTAGGAGATGACCAAGTAACTGAACCATCAAACCGAGATATTGTACTTTACAAACACAATGGCAGTTTACAGCACATTTCACAGCTACATCCTTTATATATTCCATTACATTATGTTTTGCTTTTTCCATATGGTAATCCAGGATAGCATCCTTATATTTCTACAATCAATACAATTCATTAGACAAATAGTAATCAAAATGCAGAAGAAAATGAAAATATTGATTTACGTTATGTTACAATGATACAGTATTATGCCTATTGTCTACAAGTTCGACAAAATAGTTTAGCTGAAGCATTTGCATTGCATAGAAGTGGATGCTTATTTCAGCAATATATAGTTGATACATATGCTTGCATTGAACAAAACCGCCTCAATTATTTAAAGTACAATCAAAAGCAAATTCGAGCTGAATTATATAGTGGACTACAAGATGCACTTTCAGCTCATGAAGAAATACCCCAAATTGGATCTCAAGTAGGCCATCAAATTGTGCTTCCATCTAGCTTTGTTGGTGGGCCCCGTCATATGCAACAACTATATCAAGATGCAATAGCTATAGTTGGACAAATGGGCAAACCAGATTTATTTATTACAATGACATGTAATCCAAATTGGCCAGAAATTCAATCTGCTTTATTAACAGGTCAGACTCCTCAAGATAGACCAGATATTTGTGCTCGTGTATTTTATTTAAAACTACAAGCCCTTCTTAAAGATATTCTTAAAAATGGCATTTTTGGCAAAACACTTGCATATATTTATGTTATTGAATCACAAAAACGTGGCCTTCTACATGTTCATATGTTAATAATATTATCACCTAATAGCAAACTGCATACAACTGATGATTATAATCGTATTGTATCAGCAGAAATTCCAGATCCACATAAATTTTCATGAGTATGCAACTGTAATGCAATGTATGATGCATAGACCATGTGGAAAATATAATATGCATGCACCTTGCATGCAAGATGGTAAATGTTCAAAAGGCTATCCAAAACCTTTTCAATTAATAACCAGTCAAAATGAAAATGGTTATCCTATATATCGTCACTGTAAGAATAGTCTAACAGTTAAAATCAAAGGAGTTGATCTTGATAACAATGGGTTGTACTACACAATTTATACCTTTGTAAAAAATTTAACTGTCATATAAATGTTGAAATTTGTTCTTCAATACATGCTGTCAAGTACTTATTTAAATATATTTACAAAGGCCATGACCGTGCAACAATAGCTCTTGGTAATAGTAGAAATATACTGGTAGATAAAATTCAACAGTATATAGATACACGTTATATATCAGCACATGAACCTGTATGGCATATTATGCATTATAAAATGCATAATGAAGCTCCTGATATTATACGTTTAGTTGTACATCTTCCTGGTCAGCATTTGGTTACTTTTTCTGATAATAAGTCTTTAGATGTTATTGCTCAACGAGTACTTAACCAAAAAACTACTTTAACAGCATGGTTTGAAGCAAACTATAATTAAAATTTTTATCAATTAGCAAAAGATTTAACTTATACTCAATTTCCTCATAAGTTTGTCTTTGATAAATCTACTAAAAAATGGAAAAAACGCATTTGTGGTAATACAATTGGTCGAATGTACTTTGTACATCCAGGAGCAGGAGAACGTTACTATTTACAAATGTTACTTAATATTGTATGTAGTGCACAGGCTTTTAAACACCTACATACAGTAAATAATATTCTTTATCCAACTTTTAAAGATGCATGCCAAGCATTAGGTCTTTTACAAAATGATTTAGAATGGGATCGATGCCTTGAAGAAGTATCAGAAATACAATCAGGTTACCAACTACGACATTTATTTGTAACAATTTTAATAAATTGTTATCCATCACAACCTGAACAACTTTGGGCTAAATATAATTATAATTTAAGTGATGATATATTATACAAATTGCACCGTGAATTAAATAAACCAAATCTTCAATTATCACAACAAACGATTGAAAACTATGCTTTGCATGAACTAGAAGATATTCTTATGCAACAAGGCAAAATGTTAAAAGATTTTCCTAATATGCCTATTCCTAATCCTGCACATATTTATATTAATCGCTTACTAAGCAAAGATCTAAATTATGCCCAAAATCTACTTAGTGATTTTTTTAATCAAAATGTTCGATGTCTTAATGAAGAACAGCAATGTATATATAATGAAATAATAGAAGCAATTGAAAAAAATATTCCTATATATATTTTTGTTGATGGACCTGAAAAATCAGTTACTAATTAAACTGGGTGGCGCTTTGCGCCACCTATCACACTAGTTTTACTATTATAATACTTTTATCATATCGATCAAATCATCAATCAAAACATTATAAAATTATCCCGCTGTCAATCTGTCATGTCCGTAACAGAATACCAGATCGGTCATCTTCAGAAAACATAACCAGTGTGTGGGAAAGCTGATTTTAAATTTAATAATAACGATATAGTTTATATATATACTGTATATTCAATCAAACAAAACATTATAAAATTATCCCGTTGTTAATCTATCATGTCCATAACAGAATATCTAATTGGTCATCTTCAGAAAACATGACAAGTGTGTTGGAAAGCTTATTTTTAAATTTAATAATGACAGCAGAGTTTATATATATATAGGGTTTGGGAATTTCACACACCTGCACCGTCGTGTATCCCCATGATCAACCAATCAAAACCGATCATGTGCACACGTGATCACTTGCTTGTAACTGGCCAATCAACATTAATTACAAATTTTATAAAAAAATTTTATTAAAAAAAAAAAGAGAAAAAAAACAAAAAGAATACAACAAACAATAAATCGCATTACAACTAAAAAAACAAAACACAAAGTGATGAACATCTGAACCCTAACCTGAACTTGAGTCTTAACCCTAACTCTACTCTACTCTACACTAACTCTTACTATAATGCAACAACATAAACTGCAGTGAAACCACAAGCACTATCAATTTAAAGCCAAAACAAACAACTAAAGAAACATGCAAGACCACTATCAAAGAAATGTGTGCAAGGCCACTATCAAAGAAATGTGCATGATTACCACCAAAGAAATGTGTAAGACCACTATTAAATAACATGCAAGACCACTAAAGAAATATGCAAGACTACCCACTAGAGAAATATGCAAGACCACCCACCAAGAAGAAAATCTAATAGTGGCACCAGTGATGACATCTGCGATGTGATGTGCAAAACTACTACCAATAAAATGTACAAGACCACTTATGCCAAAAAGAAAATCTAATGCCTGTACCAATAATAACACCAGTAATGACACTTGAAACAACACCTGTGACAACACAAATAATAACACCAATAATTATACCAATAATAACACAATAGCTAAAAAAAAAAAATTAATAAATGAAAACATAAAAAAAAAATAAAAACAAAAAATTGATAATCTTATTTATATTATGCATATAGGATGCATGATCATGCAGGTATATGAAAACCTTTTCGATACCGTATTTACCTAAAATAACACACAGGAGTGAAATTACGAATTTCAGCCTAAATTAAGCTTAATTTGGGCCATACTTCAAAATAATGCCCCTGTGCATTATTTCAGGTAAATATGGTATATATATATATTTTTTAATTTCAAAGTGCTTGTCTTGGAACTTAGAACCTTTTTATTCAAAATATTAGAGCTGTCAGTAATCCACATTGGGTTTTACTAGCATTTGTTATATAGACAAGAATACAACTAGCTGCATGTATACTTTTGGTGTCTAATTTAGTAATCTGCTAAAGTTCCATACTAGCTACTATACCTGCAACCCAACTATAAGAATTGTCTATTTAAACCTTCTGATTTTGTTCTTTTTGCCAACTTATCCTGTATCACTGATACATCCCTCCAATATATTAGCAGTAAAGGTTCATACCAGATGCTTATTCATTGTTCTTAGGATCTAGCTGAGTAATCCCAGTTCTGTTATCCTAAACAAGAAACTTAGTAGAATAGTACCTATTTCTATTCTAGATATATTCTACACTTTGGCAAGAGGTGCATTTACTGAGGCTTACACTTGTGTTAGGGGTTACCTTAAACTACATCAAAATTTTATAAAGAAATACTCAAAAACATTCTGCATAGTGCTGTAGATCAAAAAAAAATACTTCAAGCTGGAATCTTTCTAATTATTAATTTGGATCAAAAGGAATAAATGAGTTATCAAGGGTGCTTTGTATAAAATCCAACTTGACTTCCCTGGATCTTAACAACATTTTACTTGGATCCATCAACATTAACTTTATGACTGGTTTTTTCAAATAATCTGGAATAAAAGCATTGGCAGCTGCACTTTGCAAAAACTCCACATTGAAACATTTAAATCTTACTGGTAATAATCTTGGATTATAAGGAGGGAAAGCATTAGCAAATGCACTTTGCAAGAATTCCATATTGAAATTTATAAAACTTGCCAACAATAATATTGGATCAAAAGGAGAGAAAGCATTAGCAAGTGCACTTTGTATGAACACCACATTGACTTTTTTGAATATTGGAAGTAATAATCTTGGACTAGAAGAAGGAAAAGCATTTGCTGGTGCACTTAGCAAGAACTCTACGCTGACTTCTTTAAATCTTAACAATAATGATGTTGGATCAGAAAAAAGAAAAGTATTAGCAGATGCAGTTTGCAAGAACTCCACACTGACTTTTTTGTGTTTTAATAAATTTGGATCAGAAGTAGGAAAAGCATTACAGATGCACTTTGCAAAAACACCACACTGATTTCTTTGTACCTTGGACATAGTGATCTTGGATCAGAAGGAGAAAAAGCATTAGTAGATGCACTTTACAAGAATTCCACATTGAAATATTTAAAACTTATCAACAATAATATTGGATCAAAAGGAGGGAAGCATTAACAAGTGCACTTTTTGCGAACTCCACATTGACTTTTTTGAATATTGGAAGTAATAATCTTTGACCAGAAGGAGGAAAAGCATTTACTGATACACTTAGCAAGAACTCTACGCTGACTTCTTTAAATCTTAACAATAATGATCTTGAATCAGAAAAGGGAAAAGTATTAGCAGATGCACTTTGCAAGAACTCCACACTGACTTCTTTGTGTCTTGGTTTTAATAAATTTGGAACAGAAGTAGGAAAAGCATTAGCAGATGCACTTTGCAAAACACCATGCTGATTTCTTTGTATCTTGGATATAGTAATTTTGGATCAGAATGAGGATAAGTATTAGTTGATGCATTTTACAAGAATTTCACGTTGAAAGATTTAAATCTTGACAATAATAATATTGGATCAAAGTAGGAAAAGCATTAGCAGATGCACTTTACAAGAACTTCACATTGACTAGTTTGAGTCTTTCTTATAATAATCTTGAATCAGAAGTAGGAAAAGCATTAGCTGGTCACTTTGCGAGAACTCCACATTGAAAGATTTAATCTACATTATAATAAACTTGGATCAAAAGGAGGAAAGCATTAGCAGATGGACTTTGCAAGAACTCCATGCTGAATCTAGGTGATACTAATCTTGGATCAGAAGAAGGAGAAGCATTGGCAGATGCACTTTGCAAGAACCCCACATTGACTTTTTTGGATCTTAAGTTTAACAATATTGGTTTTAAATTATCACCATATTTATCAAATAATCCAAATTTTAAAATAAACAATAAATACTATTAATTAGAACAAAATAAGAATTTGTGTAGTTATGTAAATTATAAGTTTTTTTACAAGTTAAACGTAAAATTGTAAATTGATCAGTTAATATATTTTTGTTATATTATTTAAGTAATAAATGTGTGTATGAGAGATAGAGATTGTGTTACTGTCAACAAACTGTAATATTGCAATTTGATAAATAATCATTCTTTAAATTATATGCATTTAATATAGATAATATAAATTTTATATCTACTTTAATGGTAACAAATCAAACTATTTGAAATAAAAATGTCATACCAATTAATTAATAATAAGATAATGAAACTACACTTAATATTAGATGATAAATTTTTTGAAATTTGACCCAATTTATTTTTCATATATTGAAAGAATAATTGACATGTATAATACATAATACAATTACATCCAGGGTCTACGTAATACACAATTCTATTTAAAGATGCAAATTCAGCAATATTATTTTTCTTTTTTTAGCAAGTTAAACATTTCAGCTATAATTAAAACACAGTATTTAATATGAACTTCGAAGTTTAATCAATCTCGTTATAGTCATTCTTGATATAATCACTACCTTAATATAATCTCACTATTTTTAAACTCTAACTATTATAAACTATATAAAATTTGATCTTTATATATAGTCGCAACTTTTTATAATCGCTATATTCTTGGTTCCAGAGCTGGAGATTATATCGAGGAGTGACTATACTAGTTGTAATTCTGTAAATTCAAATCTGATTTTTTTATTTATATTGCATTAAATATATGAAAAAGATAATGTTCAATCTACTATCGCTATTATTTCAGATAGTAATATATGCTAAGACCATGCTAGATTTATTACTTTCAGTAGAATTGACGCCTTTAAATTTGATACTAGTCATTTAGCATATGTTGAGAAAGGCTGGACTGGATCGGAAATCAATAAATATGGGTCACACAAATATCAACTACACTAATATTATTTATAAACAACAAGATTAATGAAAAAGAATTCTTTAGCTTTTTTTTTTCTTTATGTACGTTTCAAGGAAATTGACTTTCCTGTGCGTGCAAAAATAAGGCGCATATATATGTTTTTTTTTTAAAAAAAATAAAAATAAAAAAAAAGTCTCCTCATGATTTCTATTCTAACATTGATTCCTTGAAAAAAATTTTCTTTTAAGCGAATGTACATATTATTATATCACTATTATACTACATCACTACATATTATATATTATTGCAACAAAAAGAATAAAGGAATTCTTTTTTCATTTATCTAAAAAATAACAAATATCATAAATGATATATCAATACATAATATTTACGCATGAGTTATGAGTTTGTGTTTGATTAGCAATATTCTTTGGTTGTCATTTGGCCCTTTCAGTTTTAAATAGTGAAAATTATAGCATAAATAGAAACAACTATTCAAAGATTAAAAGACAAGGGGCCATTAAGGAATATATACTTGTTAATACTAAATTGGATTATCGAGATTTTTTGAATTTATTTTAATTATACAATTTTTTTTCTTAATATATGGGCCCTCAAAAGTAGAAACCAGACAATTTGACAATTTTTTGAAAATTAACCTGTTTGATTGATCAGGTGTAAAAATTTAAAGCCCAAACTTTTTTACTTAATAATGAAAGCCTGATCACTTAATAAATTTTTGTGATACAACAGTTAAAAGCTTTTGACACTAATCTAAAAATAGATTTACTGAGATTTTAAAAGCAATCTACAGGTCTACAGATCTAATAATCCAGTTTAAACAGGTTTGTTAATTATGAATATACTATTTTTAGATTGTTTTGATCTTGTGTAACAAAATAAATTTTGCCGATTTTCTCAAAACCCGTGATCTGGCAAATTGTCTGGTTTCTACTTTTGAGGGCCCATATAGTCTTCAAGGATCAAAATCGATTGACAAAATTTTTTCGTAAAATGAAAATATTCTAAATTGGATAAAGCTTCTAGAATAGCAAATAGTTTTTCAAATCAATTTTATAAAAATACTAATTCTCTAGCAATTGCTCCAAGGGCGTGCATATTGAGAGATTTGGAATATTTCTAACGTATTAAACTAATTAAATTTTTAATAACAGTCTTCCTTCTCGATTTTAAATGATTTTGAAATGGTTTTACTAATTTTTTACTGTTATTAGTGTAAAGCAATTTGTAGTTGTGAATAGTTCGTGTTCAATTTTCACATTATCAGATTCAAATAAGTATCGTCATGTAAGTTAAAGTATTTATTCTTACGCGTGTATACGAACTGACTAATGTATAATATATCATTAATAGTATTAATAAATATAACACGAATTTTCAGGGTGACTTATTATCTATGAAAAAGTGAGTGAATATATTGTCAATATTTTTATTATGATAATCATGAGTCAACTGCTTGTTGTATACTGGTAGTTGATGCCACGTAAGTAATCTTTAATTAGTGATAAAAGATTTTATATTAATTATACTTTCCTAATAATATAGAGCTTGGAATCGATGAGTTTCGAGTATTGATTTGTCACAACTTTAAATTTTCGAGCATCAGTAAAAAATTTTAACTGATGTTCGAATGTTCATCTAAATTTATTGATTATTTCTATATTACTTAATCCATTTACATGAATTATAATTCGCTAATTTATATCACAAAAAATCACAATTAATCCTAAACATCATGAATAATAAAATCGATTATTTTTATATTATCGTGCAAACTCATATGATCATGAAAAATTTCTTATTGTTATTTTTTGTATCTCAAATTAAAACTCAGTTAGCCAATCAAAACTTTTAAATCATGATCATAATTGCACAATAACATCGATATTGGATCATGCCGTGATAAATATCATGAAATTTGTTCAGTCAGAACAAATGATTGGTCGAAACGTTAGGGTGGGGCCTCAACTAATAAAATCATAGTCGTAATATATGAAGATCATTAATTTCGGATTTATTAATGGTTAAATTTCGATATTATTACTAATCAAAATAATTATAAAATTAAATTTACATTTATTAGCACAAATGTCTAATGAAAGTGTATATAATTTTTTTTAACTTGACGCTCTCAACTAGCTCTACATGTTAATAGAGCTACTTTTTTTAATATTAAATGTTAAAAAATTAATTAATTTTTACGAATTTTTTTTAAAAAATTATTTGAAAAATAGCTCTATTACCATGTAGAGCTAGTTGAGAGCTTCAAGTTAAAAAAAAATTATATACTTTTGTTTAATAGTTATGCTAATAAATGCAATTTAATTTAATATTTAAATATATGGCCTATAAAAAATCCGAAATTAATGATCTTCATATATGACCCTAACGATGTTTTGATTTAATTAGTTGAGGCCCCACCCTATCGAAATGTGCTGCGTAGCGGCACGTGTCAGCCAATCATTTGCTCTGACAAAACAAATTTCATGATATTAATTGTTGCATGACCAATATCTTATAATTACGTTTTAGAAATACCATTCTTTCAAATAACTTTGGATTAATAATGTTCATAGCATTTCCTGCATCCGAAAATAAGTGTTCACTTGGTATGCTTGTTGCAAGGATCGAAGAAATTTATAAATAATATAAAAAGTCACTTTGCAGTTTTTTACATGACAATTACAAATGAACAATCTGGAATCAAACCTAGGATCTTTTTTTTTTTAGAACTACTGGTAATATTCTTCTCTATATTGAATTTTGGTTCTTTACAAACCGAAATATTAATACAATTATTTTCATGATTGAGAGAGAATTCTACGTGAACATCAATAGAAAATATAATAACTTTATTCAATATTTTTAATAATGTCAGTTTGAAAACTCTATTAAACAGAAATTATCGTCATGAAACTGTTATTTATATTTATTGTTATAAACGTTATTTATATTATTGTTATGAAAATGTTATTTATTAATCAATCAAAAAATTTATCATTACTAAATACAGTAGTTAAATATAATTTTTACTGAATGAATTAAAAACTTAATGAATAGGGTGAACAATTTTTTGTGGGAGAGCTAGGGGTGTCATGTTTCCCATTCCTGGTTTTACACAATTGCATTGTGCAGCTACTTATAATGATACCCCAATAGCACAACAACACATACATTTACTAAATGCAATGCTCCAAAATTTTCCATTCTTCGTATTGCATGACAATGCCGAAAGCTTATTCATTCAAGAACCATTAATTTGAATAAAAATACATAAATCTTTATCCGAAATTATAGATTTCTATTACATAAATAATCTAGCAATACACCACACTTATCTTAAGCAGTTCAAGCACCTAGTTACGCATTACTAAATTTTATTGGTAAATTTTGAATGATTAATTTCAGTTAATTTCTAACTCAAATACAATATTAAGCAAAAAAAAAAACCAATAAATAAAGTCGTTAAGTTCAAAACATTTCACCGAAATCATGTAACTTAAAGCAATCTTTAACCAGTTTAAACTACCCTTGTTATCTAACTACAAAGCAAAATATTTATATATCATATTGCCAAAATTTTTAAATGATAAATGTATCAAATCTAATCTAATTATAAAAATTAAACCCACATAACATGCTAAAAATACTACTAATTTTCAATTCATCAACAAAACAATGTAAATAAAAAAATTAACCAAAAGATATTAAATAAGATAGAGGCCATTTTGTGCTATTCATAATCACACATTATGGTGGTGAAAAGTTACAACAAGTATTATTCATATAAGGACAGCAACACTGACATTAGAGTTGCAACATTGATTATCTGAGGTACATGGAGTTCCGTCAGGAAGACATGTAGGTGCATAAACAGTTGTAATAGGTGTACAAGTTACTGTTGTTTTTTTCACATCCTTTACAATTTTTAGATACTTGTTGGCGGTCAGGACAAGCACTCAAAGCAGGTGTTTCAGTTGAACAGGTTATTGTGGTTGTCACTGTTGTATCGCTAATATCAGTGATAGTACATGTTTTAGAAAATTTTGGATGATATTTATGTCTAGCATCAATATTTAATGCTAACAAATGAATGAGAAAAATGATAAAAAGTGATTTAAAAATTTGTCTATTCATTGTTAATTGTTTATTTAAGGGTAGATTGTATGTCGATCATTTTCAATAATAGTAAAATTGCTGTATTATGTAGCACAGTATACAAAAACTTGCTACTATAGCTAAATAAAATGCATTTTGTTTACATCGAAAAAAAAATAGATTTACGATATTTTCAATATCTGAATTTTCATTTCAATGTAAAAAAATTTAAAAGTTAATATTTAATTTTTTAAAAAATATGTCAAGAAGTTAGCAATAGTTGCAACGAAAATTTTTTTTTGCAACGGGACAAACCAAGTTAAAACCGGTTTTTGATAGTAAACAAAATATCTAGAATATTCGATCTCATATTAGTATTAGTAATTTTGTATTACCGATGATCATAACAATAAGTTTCATAATAGAAATGATATTATTACACTCTACCCTTAAGCATCCTACTTGATAGAAATACGTTTAATTTATAGAAAAATTTGGAATTGCTCATACAATAGATTTTTGCTATTCGCACCATGGTTACACAAGATTTTCTATTTTTAAAATTTATGCATTTGTGTTACACAAAGGCCCAGTGCATTGTTTTTGCAAAAATAATTTTTGGTTACACATCACTATTGTTGTATAACATTATACAAGTTAAATTTTGGTAACCTAACCTGGGTCAGCCAGCATTAAGCTTAATGCTGGTGAGCACTATCATGATAATGCCCCTGGCGGGGTTAGACATAATTCCAGCCCACCCTAACTCTAAATCTAGGACATATGCATCTAGTATATGTACAGTGATTGGCTAGATTTAGGGTTAGGGTGGGTCGGAATTATGTCTAACCCTAACAGGGGCATTATCATGATGTGCCCACCAGCATTAAGCTTAATACTGGCCGACTTAGGGTTAGGTTACCAAAATTAGACTTGTATAACATTATACGATATTGGCAGCATGTAACCAAAAATTATTTTTGCAAAAACAATGCACTGAGTCTTTGTGTAACATAAGTGCATATATTATTTTAATTCTAAAAATAGAAAATCTTGTATAACTATGATGTGAATAGCAATTCCCTTTAATGAAATGGTTTATTTGATTAACATTAAAACTTTATTAAAAATTCTCTCTTTTAAATGAAGTGTAACACAAATACATTTTTACATTTATTACTGTATTATGTTTTGGCAAATTATCATTAAAAAATAAAATGAGCAAATTTCCTTTTTAGGGGGTCGTCTAAAGCCGTGTCTATTACATGATATAGAGCCAATAGGATTGTTTATTTTGATTGATACGGATCAGCCCGAAGAGACAAAAACAGTGAAAAAAAAGCGAAAGTCGCAAAAATACAAGAAACAACAGTCTAAACCCATCTTGGTGCATTAATAAAAAATGTCAAGAGGACAATTTTACTATAAGACATACTCTAACCCTAACCCCAAACTAACTCTTACTCTAACTTTAATTAAAAAAACAAAACCACGGCTTTAGACGTTCACCTTTTAGTAAATTGTTTTGGTGATCATATGCGTGAAGATTATACGGCCCCACCAGGACAAATCTTACATTTTTGACTACTTTTTTGATACTCCTATATGTACCCCAAAATTACCTTACTTTTTGATACCGAACTGCATATATACACGTGATAAGGCAAATTTCTATTTTTAGAATTTATACACTTATGTTATACAAAGGCCCAGTGCATTGTTTTTGCAAAAATAATTTTGGTTACATACCACTAATGTCATGTAATGTTACACAAATCTAATTTTGGTAATCTAACACTGGGTCGGCCATCATTAAGCTTAATGCTAGTGGGTATTATCATGATAATGCCCCGGTGGGGTTAGACATAATTCCAGCCCCCTAACCCTAAATCTAGGAATCCTAAAAACTAATTGTTCGAAGCAACATCCAACCACAGTACATATACTAGATGCATATGTGTGTAACTAGTATATGTACTATAATTGGATATTATTTCGCCTAGATTTAGAGTTAGGGTAAGCTGGAATTATGTCTAACCCTGCCAGGGGCATAATCATGATAGTGTCTACTAGCTTTAAGCTTAATGCTAGCCGACCCAGTGTAGGTTACCAAAATTAGACTTGTATAACGTTATACAACTTTAGTGGTGTGTAACAAAAATTATTTTTGCAAAAACAATTCACTGGGCCTTTGTATAACATAAGTGCATGAATTCTAAATATAAAAATTTGCCTTATCACGTGTATATATGCAAATCGGTATCAAAAAAGTAAGGTAAATTTGGGGTACATACAGGAGTATCAAAAAAGTAGGTGCAGAAGTATTAAAAACGTATGATTTGCCTACTAGAAGTCTAAACACTTTTGCAGTAATGTGACTATCATGTAGTGTGGCATCTTCAGATTAACTTTTTGGTTTTATTGTTAAGGTTAGGGTTAGGGTTTGTGTATAGCCTTAGAAAGTCCCTATATATATGTAAAATTGCGTCCAGGCATTTTTATGTAGTTTTTAAGGCCAATTTAAATACTAGTTTTCGAGTATTTTTACTCTTTTTTCTTTTTTTCTTCTTGTATATGTGGTTTGTTTTGATGTCAGACTGATCCAGGACGATCAAAATTTACATTCTCCGATTGGTTAATTCTCATGCGCTACATCACGTTACTGCAAAAGTATCTAGACCCCTGGTGCGGTTAGGTTATATAACATTCCTTAAATTTGATAATGTATAAATAATGCCAAATTAAGCATGTAATCAATTTACAATAACGATAATGTAATCATGATTGTGTAATATTATTGTAATTTGTATATATTTTGATATATTTGTATCTTCTTTTTACATTCTATACAATCTAGACAAAAGGCTCTAAATTGCTTATTGCATTATTGTAATTGATATACTGTCTTGCATCATTTTTGAAATGTTATTCATATAATACAGATTAAGTAATCTTTTATACATGGCCACTATTAATGAGTATTATACTAATTATATTATAAATCACTTTCTTTTTATTTTGTCATTCATGCTTGTTATTTTGCACGATGCATATGTCATCCACTTATATTATGTTGCACAAAACAAATTAAAGGAGGTTTAAAAAAACATAAATAGTATAATTTATGATCAATGACTGCTGTACTATAATACCAATATAGCATAATAATTCTGAGATACATTACATTGATACAACGATAATTTTTTTGATTATAAGAAAATGCCACTTTGCGGCATTCTCTGATCAAAAAAATTATCACTGTACCAATGTGATGTTATCTCAAATTATCATACTATATTATATAAGTATTGTACAAACAAAATTTCATATCATCTTCAATACTGTACACCATATATGTATATTCCGATATGGATTATGCAGCTTTGATTTGTTACTACTGTTTAGACAATATAGTTATACAAATGTGTGTGCTAATAGAAATGATTGGCTGTTTAAATTAATTATTTTACATTATTTATATAGTTTAGAGTACTTTTTAAAAAAAATAAAACTACAAAGAATAATAAAAAACAAAGTATATAAAAAGTTTTATTAGAGTCGTAAAACTTTACTATCAAAAATAATCAAAATTTCTTTTTATTTTAGAGAAGTTTCATAATAATGACTTCAAAAAAATAGATTATCATCATGCTAACTTCTTTAAACAAAAAAGATCTTGATTGTTTTTACTAGTGGAGTCCTATAACTCTAATAAAACTTTCTATATACTATTTTTGTAGTTTTATTTTTTTTTAACAAGTACTTTAAACTGTATAAATAATATAAAATTAACTTGATTTAAACTGCAAATCATATGAAAGCTTTCTATGATGTGTGTGTCCGCAAATTTCAAGTTTTGATTGGTTGATCACATCAAAATTCCTTTGGTTTGCATTTGTCTAGTTTTATTCTACTGTTTTATTAATAATATTACATAATTAACATATAGCCATGCTATTGATAACTATACTAAAATACATTATCATTGTTTTACGTATCTTTTTTCTGGTCTTTTTTTTTTTTAACAAACCTTTGAAGAGGATGCCATGTAGGCGTACTTATTAATAATTTACTGACTAACACCTAATACAAAATTATATTATAATAAAAATAGACTATTGAACTATTTACATTTTTATTCCGGGCCAAGTCCTTCTTACCTGTTCTAAAATCTATTTGAAAAAGTTCAGATAAAGATACTTCGTTACCTTCTTTAAACTGTTATGTCCCTCCTTTTGTAAAGCTTTCAGAACCTTTAACTCCTTACTAATTCTCATCTGGACTATATTAGGTAGTATCGATTCTGGTATCCATTTCTGTTCCCATTTGACCTGAGTGTACCAACACCAGATTCCAGTCTTTTTAATATTCTATGTTAAGAAATTTAAATTGAAAACTGTATGTATATTGATGTAATTACTAATATGATATAGATGCATAGTATTCAATAACTGCTATACAATAATATCTTTATTGGCATAGCATGTAAAGTATAGACAACCATTTCGGTATTAATACACTTTTTATAGGAATCCACCAAATTAACTTTGCTATATCAGATACAGTAAAGGGGGCTCTGGTGGCATCCCACAAACTCTTGTGTATATATATAAATAATTTAAAATGTAATGACACAAAATTAAATTTTATTTAAATTTATATTAATATTGTTAATTTTCTTACATTACAGTATTTGTATTATTTATTTTCTGGGAGAGTAAAAATTATAACGATGTTAATAGCACATGGATGGCCCGAAGGGTCATCCACGTACTATGATTATTGGTAAACTCTGTTATAATTTTCCTACAGTAGTGTGTAACTAGATGTTAATCGGACTACTATACCATTATTTTTACATGTGTTCCATATTTATATTCGTATTGTGCTTTACTAACTTTTGGACTTCACTTTATTTTATTTTTTTTTTATTTACATTATTTTATTGTTTTTATCGCCTTTGCTTTTTACTTCTATGTTTAACTTTTTCAAACTCTTATTTCACTTTGCTCATATTGTGCCTTTTTTTTAGCTTCATTTTATTATGCCTATTTACTTTGGCTTTTAAAGTTTTTTAAATAAAACGTAAAAAATACAAAAAAAGAAAATGATTCAAATAAAAATAAAGTGTTAAAAATTAGGGTTTCTCGATGGTTAATATGAGACCAGGAATCTTTCATGTGAAGATTCCTAGTCACAATATGATTATTATAAATATGGTTAATCAACGTGTAAAAAATAATAATGAAGGTAGTCATGAGTGACACTTAGTGTGACAGGTGATTATTATAGGCCAAATAAAACAATGCAAACTTCTATCTAATTATCTAATTTCAGGGGTTGCAGGAGGTAATATTTTGCATATTATCATGTAAATCTGCAGTTTTTTACAATATTTCGCAATATTTCACATATTTTCAAAAATTTTTAAATTTTCACATTATCAAATTTTATATTTTATTTATTATTAGAATTAATTTAGCATTCACCAGTGGTGAAATTCACTGGTGATTATCCATCTATACATAATTATATATAGCAAAACAAATAAAAATTAAATCTCTTTAATATTAGGTTAAGGGTAAAAATTAGGATGGGCAGGGGGTATAGTTTATACCAAAATTTTACAAGAAATTTTTTTTTTGTATAAAAAAAAGTAGTTTCATAAACAAAATTTTTAGTTAAAAGCGATTTTTTAAAAAATTCTTATTTTTGTTATACAAAATTGCTTTGCATGTTACACCTGATCCTTAATTCTAATTGGATTGGTGAAATTCACCACTGGTGAGCATTAAACTTATCCTTATTATTATATTTTATTTATTATTATTTTTTTATTTATTATTATTATATATAATATATATTATATTATATATTATATTTTAATTATTATACATTCTTTACAGTATTATTTTTATATTATTACATATTATTTTAACTACTTTCGCACTTTTTTGTATCTAATTCTATTACTATATATAAAAAACTAGCCCTACACACATACTTTTGCTCACCTTATAGTTAGCTATTATTTTCACTTCTTTGTTTTATATCGTCTTCTAGTATTCCTATGAACCTGAACTGAACTGAACTTAGATCAGGTTTAGGTTCAGGTTCAGTATTGAACCTGAACCTGAACATTTTTTAAAACATGTTCAGGTTCAGGTTCAGTATTGAACTTTTAAAGCTGGTTCAGGTTCAGTTCAGGTTCAGTTCATAAGTTCATGAACATGTTCAGGTTCAGTCTAGCATCCATATGAACTAGTGATTCTAGGTTTGGGTACGATGGTCCATACCAGGCTCAAACTCTAAATTTTATTATTTAAAACTTTATACTAAACTCAAATTCAATCATAAGTTTGGTCGTGCTAGTCCAAATTTTGCAAAATTAGTTTGAGTTTGAATAAAAATATAAGTATTTTTTAATACTGAACAAGTTTACTTATAGTGAAAAGCAATAATCAGTTAGTAAAATTTAAGAATCATAAAATTTGTATAATTTTATTAATAAAATTTCACAAATTTCTATGATTCTCTAAATTTTACTAATTGATTCTAACTTCTTGCACTAAGTAAACTTATTTAGTACCAAAAAATACATCAAATCAGCATATCTTATTTTACTTTTCTTAAAATTTGAAGAAAAGATGCTTAATTTTGAATTTTTGAAGAAAAATTCCATCTTTTCTTCAAATTTTAAGAATAGTAAAATAAATATGCCAATTTGATGTATTTATTGATGCTGAACAAGTTTACTTAGTGCAAGAATTTAGGATCAATTAGTAAAATTTAGATAACTATGGAAATTTGTGTAATTTTATTAATAAAATTATACAAATTTCTATGATTCTCTAAATTTTACTAATTGATCCTAACTTCTTGCACTAAGTAAACTTATCCAGCACCAAAAAATACATCAAATCGGCATATTTTATTTTACTTTTCTTAAAATTTGAAGAAAAAATACTTAATTTTGGAAATTTTTATCAAAAATTCAAAATTAAGCATTTTTTCTTAAATTTTAAGAAAAGCAAAATAAGATATGCCGATTTGACATATTTTTAGTGCTAAATAAGTTTACTTAGTGCAAGAAATTAGAATCAATTAGTAAAATTTAGAGAATCATAGAAATTTGTGAAATTTTATTAATAAAACTATACAAATTTCTATGATTCTCTAAATTTTACTAATTGATCATAACTTCATGCACTAAGTAAACTTGTTCAGCATCAATAAATACATCAAATTGGCATATTTTATTTTACTGTTCTTAAAATTTAAAAAAAATATGCTTAATTTTGAATTTTTGATAAAAATTTCCAAAATTAAGCATCTTTCTTCAAATTTTAAGAAAAGTAAAATAAAATATGCGACTTGATGTATTTTTTAGTGCTGAATAAGTTTACTTAGTGCAAGAAATTAGATCGATTAGTAAAATTTAGAGAGTCATAGCATTTTGTAACTATTTTGTATAATTTTATAAATAAAATTATTAAAAATATTGTTCTACATGAAATTTTACTAATTGATTCTAATTTCTTGCACTAAGTAAACTTGTTCAGCACAAATGAATATATCAAATCGGCATATTTATTTTACTTTTCTTAAAATTTGAAGAAAAGATGCTTAATTTTGAATTTTTGATAAATTTTTCAAAGTAAGCATTTTTTTCTTCAAATTTTAAGAAAAGTAAAATAAAATATGCCAATTTGATGTATTTATTTGTGCTGAACAAGTTTACTTAGTGCAAGAAGTTATGTTCAATTAGTAAAATTTAGAGAATCATAGAAATTTGTATAATTTTATTAATAAAATTATACAAATTTCTATGATTCTCTAAATTTTACTAATTGATCATAACTTCTTGCTCTAAGTAAACTTGTTTAGCACCAAAAAATACATCATATCGGTATATTTTATTTTATTTTCCTTAAAATTTGCGTCAAATATGCTTAATTTTGAATTTTTGATAAAAATTTCCAAAATTAAGCATCTTTTCTTCAAATTTTAAGAAAAGTAAAATAAAATATGCCGATTTGATGTATTTTTTGGTGCTTAACAAGTTTACTTAGATCAAGAAGTTATGATCAATTAGTAAAATTTAGAGAATCATAGAAATTTGTATAATTTTATTAATAAAATTATACAAATTTCTATGATTCTCTAAATTTTACTAATTGATCATAACTTCTTGATCTAAGTAAACTTGTTTAGCACCAAAAAATACATCATATCGGTATATTTTATTTTATTTTCCTTAAAATTTGCGTTAAAGATGCTTAATTTTGAATTTTTGATGAAAATTTCCAAAATTAAGCATCTTTTCTTCAAATTTTAAGAAAAGTAAAATAAAATATGCCGATTTGATGTATTTTTTGGTGCTTAACAAGTTTACTTAGTGCAAGAAGTTATGATCAATTAGTAAAATTTAGAGAATCATAGAAATTTGTATAATTTTATTAATAAAATTATACAAATTTCTATGATTCTCTAAATTTTACTAATTGATCATAACTTCTTGATCTAAGTAAACTTGTTTAGCACCAAAAAATACATCATATCGGTATATTTTATTTTATTTTCCTTAAAATTTGCGTCAAAGATGCTTAATTTTGAATTTTTGATGAAAATTTCCAAAATTAAGCATCTTTTCTTCAAATTTTAAGAAAAGTAAAATAAAATATGCCGATTTGATGTATTTTTTGGTGCTTAACAAGTTTACTTAGTGCAAGAAGTTATGATCAATTAGTAAAATTTAGAGAATCATAGAAATTTGTATAATTTTATTAATAAAATTATACAAATTTCTATGATTCTCTAAATTTTACTAATTGATCATAACTTCTTGATCTAAGTAAACTTGTTTAGCACCAAAAAATACATCATATCGGTATATTTTATTTTATTTTCCTTAAAATTTGCGTTAAAGATGCTTAATTTTGAATTTTTGATGAAAATTTCCAAAATTAAGCATCTTTTCTTCAAATTTTAAGAAAAGTAAAATAAAATATGCCGATTTGATGTATTTTTTGGTGCTTAACAAGTTTACTTAGTGCAAGAAGTTATGATCAATTAGTAAAATTTAGAGAATCATAGAAATTTGTATAATTTTATTAATAAAATTATACAAATTTCTATGATTCTCTAAATTTTACTAATTGATCATAACTTCTTGATCTAAGTAAACTTGTTTAGCACCAAAAAATACATCATATCGGTATATTTTATTTTATTTTCCTTAAAATTTGCGTCAAAGATGCTTAATTTTGAATTTTTGATGAAAATTTCCAAAATTAAGCATCTTTTCTTCAAATTTTAAGAAAAGTAAAATAAAATATGCCGATTTGATGTATTTTTTGGTGCTTAACAAGTTTACTTAGTGCAAGAAGTTATGATCAATTAGTAAAATTTAGAGAATCATAGAAATTTGTATAATTTTATTAATAAAATTATACAAATTTCTATGATTCTCTAAATTTTACTAATTGATCATAACTTCTTGATCTAAGTAAACTTGTTTAGCACCAAAAAATACATCATATCGGTATATTTTATTTTATTTTCCTTAAAATTTGCGTCAAAGATGCTTAATTTTGAATTTTTGATGAAAATTTCCAAAATTAAGCATCTTTTCTTCAAATTTTAAGAAAAGTAAAATAAAATATGCCGATTTGATGTATTTTTTGGTGCTTAACAAGTTTACTTAGTGCAAGAAGTTATGATCAATTAGTAAAATTTAGAGAATCATAGAAATTTGTATAATTTTATTAATAAAATTATACAAATTTCTATGATTCTCTAAATTTTACTAATTGATCATAACTTCTTGATCTAAGTAAACTTGTTTAGCACCAAAAAATACATCATATCGGTATATTTTATTTTATTTTCCTTAAAATTTGCGTCAAAGATGCTTAATTTTGAATTTTTGATGAAAATTTCCAAAATTAAGCATCTTTTCTTCAAATTTTAAGAAAAGTAAAATAAAATATGCCGATTTGATGTATTTTTTGGTGCTTAACAAGTTTACTTAGTGCAAGAAGTTATGATCAATTAGTAAAATTTAGAGAATCATAGAAATTTGTATAATTTTATTAATAAAATTATACAAATTTTTATGATTCTCTAAATTTTACTAATTGATTCTAACTTCTTGCACTAAGTAAACTTGTTCAGCACCAAAAAATACATCGAATCAGCATATTTTATTTTACTTTTCTTCAAATTTTAAGAAAAGTAAAATAAGATATACCGATTTGATGTATTTATTTGTGCTGAACAAGTTTACTTAGTGTAAGCAGTTATGATCAATTAGTAAAGTTTCATGTAGAATAGTATGTTAAAAAATTTTATTAATAAAATTATACAAAATGCCATGATACTTTAAATTTTACTAATTGTGATTTAGGTAAACATGCGCATATATTATGAACCTAAACATGTTCATGAACCTTGAACTAAACCTGAACTGAACTTTTTTTAAGTTCAGGTTCAGGTTCAAGTTCAATAATTTTAAGTTCAGGTTCAGTTCAGTATTGAACTTTTAGAGCATGTTCAGGTTCAGGTTTGTTCATTAAACCTGAACCTGAACCTCTATTGAACTGAACTGAACTTTGGAACCCTATCGTCTTCACTTTGGCTATTTTTTTTTGGTTTGGCTATACCTTCGTTTTGCTCTCTTTCTCTAAATACTTCCTAAAAATAGTAAAGAAGTGAAAAAATAAAAAAACATTTCTCATAAGTGTTGGTGTTCTTGCAAATTGCTGAATAAATTTTGTAAAGTGCCAGAAAAGTCTCAAAGTTTTGAAAAAGAAAAAAATGTCAGGAATAAATAAAATAAAATAAAAATTAAAAAAATAAGTAAAAAAAAACAATAAAAAAAAAACAAAAAATATAAGCAAACTAATAAAAAAATAAACGAAACCCTTAATCTTTATTTTTCTAAAATAAGAGTTCGCATTCTTGCAAATTCAGAAATTGTGAAAGCCAGATTAATGTTCTTGCAAAATGCCAAAAAAGACGCAAAGTGCTGAAAAAGTCTGGGTTGGTTTTCTTGCAAAGTGCTAGGAAGTAAGGGTTCTGTTCTTGCAAGTATCAAAATAAAATAAATTAATAAAAAATAAAACAAAATAAACAAAAACAAAAAACATGAAATGAAAAAATAAATAAAGTGAAACCTTGCAAGAACTTGCAAAAACTTGCAAAAACTTGCACTCATTTCACTAAAGAAGCGCTTCTGGAAATTTAAAAATTGCTAGGAAAATCAGTTATCAGTTCTTGCAAAGTTTTGGAAGTTTGAGTAGGCATGCACAAAAGTGCTGAAAAGTTGTTGGTTTTCTTGCAAAAGGGCTAGTGTTTTTGTAAAATATAAAAAAAAATTAAAAATAAATAAATAAAAATGAAAATAAAAAACAAAACGAAAGCAAAAAAAAGTGAAAACAAAAAAAAAACAAAAATAAAAAAACAATCTGAAATAAAAAAAACAATGTAAATAGAAGATCTAATTTATAAACAAAAGATCTAATCTAATCTTGTAATACAGATTTGCAGATTAATTTTGATATATCCCTTACTTTGTAGAGGTTTGCAGGCAAATTTGCCTGTATAATTACTATAAATATACCTCTGATAGGACCCCAAACATATAGTACAGAGGTCATACATTACGCATTTCAGCAAAAACCCCCAAAATTTGAAAAGCAAAAAATCAGTTTTTGGCAATTATCTTGGCATCCAGTGGTCCAATTTGAATGAACTTTTTTTTAAAATGAAGCTCTCAGTGAGGCGCATCTAACAAAAAAAAGTTCATTCAATTCTGATTACTGGATTAAAAGTTATTTAAATCAATAGATTTCATCATTTTCAGCAAATTAGGTTAAAATTGGCCAAAATCCAGTTATGACCTATATGAGAGATGTCCGGGGTCCTCCTCTGATCTAGTTTTTTAATCAATTTAAGATATTTAGATAAAATTTGGTATTATAATATTTAAGAACAAGGATTATATTTTTGAATTATTTAAACTTATATTATAAGACAAAAAGTTTATATTGCTTATAAGCTGAAAATATTAAATTTTAAAGAAATTTTTTAACCAAAAAAATATTTTACAATATCTTGGCGTATTCTTTAAATATTGGTTTTAAAAATATAGTTTCTTATACAACTTTGTAGTTTATATAAAGGATGACAACTTTCATTAATTGACTTTAAATGATTTACTTGTAAAAATTAGAACTTGTATTAGAAGTGAAAATTTTTTTTATAGATGGGAACATATAAACTTTAAGAAAACCTGAAGAAAAATTTCTATAGTAAAAGTTCCAAAACAAAAACTTTAAACTTTTATTGCACCAAAGTTTTTTAATAATTTTAAAAAAAATTTATAATAAAGTTAATAAAACAGAACCAATATATTTTTTACTTAGAAAGTATATAGTTAAAATTAATATTTAAGGGTTTATTTAAAAAATTTAAAATTTTAAAATTTTCGCAGGCAAATATGCCTGCATAACAAATTAAGGGATTCGAAGTATTTCAAAAATATAGTCCAATGTGTCCTTGGTATAACCCGGGTTTTATATCTACTGATCCAGCCAGTCTGCTAAAAAATATTTTGAATTCACTTTTGAAAACATTTTCGAAACATTTTGAAACCACTCTTCCCACTGATTCTCTGTACCAAAAAAGAAACTAAACAAAAAACCAATAATTTACTCAAAAATAATTACTTTATCACGAATTTATTTGTTTCTCTTAAGAAAGAAGCAAGAGCAAACAAAAGCATATTAGGTTTACTAGAGGTATCAGCCTTGTCTACTAGTAGAATAGGAAGAAAACTAAAAAATTTTACAAACGTCATAAAATTTTCGCAAAAAGTGGGCATACCAGTTTGACCCTGTAAAGTAGATCATTCAGCACAACAAACAAACAAACAAAGAAGACACGTTCCATTTCGGTATTAATAACAACCAAATAAGTAAACAATAGTAAGACAAACAGATAAACAAAGNTTCGGTATTAATAACAACCAAATAAGTAAACAATAGTAAGACAAACAGATAAACAAAGAATACACGTGAAAAGTAGAGTTTTTCAGATAGATAATTCTAGAAAGATAGATATTCAACCAACAGCAACAATTCTTGAAAAATCTAGAAATAGTATAGTACTTTTTAAGGAAACAATGAAATTAGAAATTATAAAAAATTTGTACACCAAACCACATGAAGAAGTAAACAGGGCCAGGCATTAAGCCTTCGGATTTGAAAAAGCAAAGAGGGGTTTCACGATGAACAAAAATCTTTAACTTTTAAAATAGATAAACACATAGCCAAATATATTGGTATAAATGATCCCAATTTTATATCGACTATTCGGCGCACAATTGAGCTTTATAAATAGATTCAACAAAAGAAAACACGTAAGGAACAACTAACACATGAAGAACAAGTACTTATAGAAGAGAAACCAGAAGAAAGAGAACTACCGACTATGGAAAGTATCATAAAAGAAGGGCGAGATGTAGCAATTAAGAAAAGAAGTCTGGAAAACCTCAACAGTCCAAGCAACAAAAAGAAAACTGATAAAAGAATCAGAGTTGCAGAAATGAATTTAAATAAAAGTGAGATAGAGATTCTAGTAGAAGACAAATCAGAAGAGGCAGAAGAGAAGGCAACACTACTTTATGCAGAATGTGGATGTCTAGATTATGGTACAGAGGACACCAAGGAAATGATTAGTATTTTTAATGCAAAAAAAAATTTTTTCAAAAGTAAAGCAAAAGAAAGCACAGAAACAATAGTAACGGAAACAAGTATAACTAGTACAGCTATAAACAGAGGAAACAAAAGTGATATGGATATAGATAGAAGTGTCAACAACACAAAATTAGAGTTACAAACTAGCTTAACATTGTGGGATCTCCCTGCAGACTCAAGATTCGCAAAGATTAGACGATGCTTCAATCATTTTGGCAAAGTCATTTCTACGGAATGGAAGGACTTCAACAAAACAAGAGCAGTTTTCATTCATATACAATGCAGAAATAAGGAAAAAAGGAAAACCTACAAAGTCTATGGTCGCTACACTACGAAGAAGGAAGATTATGCAGACTAACACCAGGCAAATTTGATGCTGAACTTTTGAAAAAAAGGAAAGAACATAGAGCAATTTTTAGAGGGTCCCCCATATAGCTTTGGAAGCAGCCCTTTTACGACAGTTAGGGAGAATGAAAGCCAAAATGGTTTTCATCTCTAAAAATAGCAACGGTAATCAAAGAAGTGCCGCATTCGTTTATTTCAAAAATAGTGAAGACCTAAACACAGCAATAGAAAATGTAGCTTGGTACTATAATACGAAACTTAAATGGAGTACGTCTAACAAGAGGAGTCTGTCAGAGGTTACACAAAATCAAGAAAAAGCAAAGAGAAATACTAGATATACAGAAAGATTGGAGAAAGAGAATTTCAAGCCTTATAAAAAGACAAGTCGTAATAACTCACCTCTGGGAAGATCACAAGGGAAAAAGAAGGAATTTGTTAAAAATACAAGTAGAGACTCTAGCATTTCAAGATCTCGCAGTATATCTCGAAAGGCACTATCATATGTCGAGGCAGACCAAAAGACATCAAACCATGACAATGTACTCGAAGAAATTCTTAGAAGGCTCCGTAATATTGAAGAAAAACAGGGAACTTATGTTCCCTATCGCTCCTAATATTCGCCAAGGGCGTCCCAATGAAAGTATGCAAGCCCTCAGGCCTGCACATACAGGAGGCATCCTCATCTCTCAATAATACAATAAGCCCACTCTCACAAAATAATCATTTTTTCAAAGTAGGATGCCACAACATTAATGGGCTTAAAAGTAATAGTTTCAAAAGTGTTATAATATCAGAATGGGCATTAGAAAAAAATCTAGATATTATTGGTATTGCGGAAACAAATATTAGTAGTAAAGAAGGGGTTTTTTTGGACTTTAATAGAGAGAATTTTGTTGGTTTTTGGTCAAATACGGAGAAAGAAAAGAAAAAAGGATCTGGTGTAGGACTTCTGATTCACAAAAAGTGGGAGAGACACCTAGGTCAAGTTAAAAAGGATTCACCATACTATTTAGAAGCGACATTTCTCTTTAAACAACTAGAGTTAATAATCATTATGGTATACATACCACCAAACAATAAAGAAATCACAAGGGCAGTTCAACAAAGTATCGTCAAAAAAGTAGCCCAAGGATCCCAAAGAAGCCAATATATTATCATGGGGGATTTTAACTATGTCCCTGATCAAAACCTGGACAGGAAATGCCCAAGGTCGCAGCACAAAAAATTTCCTTTGTATAAATGGTTGTATAAGCAAGAGTTCGTAGATTCGTATCGAGTAATCAACCCAGGTAGCAAGGAATTTACATGGTCAAGACAGGATCAAAGCTCAAGAATAGATCAAATTTGGACATCAAAGGAGCTTGGCCTAGGAATGGTGGAAGCTAAAATAGAGGAGATGAGTACTTGGACAAACAGTGACCACAATGCAGCCGTAGTAAAGATTCACCTTGGGCACCTGATCGAGAAAAAGAACCTCTCCACAATAAAGCAACGTGGACAAAAAAGAACAATCTATCTTTACGACAAGACAAGCGCAGAAGATTGGGAAAACTATGCGACAGTTCTTCAAAGTTCCTTAAAAGATAACCAGGCCATAAAGAGAATAAATATAGTACAACCAGGAACCGTTATAGGAAAGAAAGAACTTGATCAAACGTGGGACGTCATTCACAACGCAATAATAAAAGCAGCCAACCAAACCTTACCAAGGAAAAAAGTATTAAACACAGGCTGTAGTAGGAAAAAATCCAAAACAAAAACGGATCTAGAAAAAAGCATACTGGACTTGGGCAAGGTTATTAGAAATATCCGTGACAATAAAACTTCTCAACCAAATTTTAGCATAATAGATTCAGCAAACAATACTATTTTGAACATAAATAGAACCCTAGATTTAGAAATAGATATGATTCAAGCCCAAAATCTAGACGAAGGAGAGCAGGACTTAAGAGGATGGAAAAAGATCTTGGAAAAAAAATGCTTATTAGAAAATATAAGTAGTAGAAACAAGGAAATTCAGGAAAAGATTGAAAGACGGTGCGAGATGATAGATAACAACCAGGGTCAAATGCTGAATAGTTTGCTAAATAAGCCATACAATAAAATTGTGCTTAATAAAATAATTATAGAAAATCAAGATCACAGTCGAGAACTCATTACAGAACCTGAAGACGTTATGCAGCATACAGAAAAACACTTTCAAACTCAGTACAAGAAAAGAAACGCAAATCCAAACCGCATGTCCCAAGCATGGAAAGAAACGTATAAACCTTTAAGTTTCATACAAGAGAACTGGTATGAGGACCTTTTACAAGAAATATCTGAAGAAGAATGGGACCAAATGCTAAGTAGCTTAAGTTTAAAATCGGCACCAGGTATTTCGGGAATAAGTTACATTCTGATAAAGAAAGCGGATAGCAAAACACATGCTATTTTTAGAAATTTTGCACTAGCATGTATACAAACCGGTTTGATCCCAAATAAGTGGAAAGTGGCTCAACTGTATGCAATTCCTAAAAACGAAGATTGGGGGTACAATCTCAATAATATAAGGCCCATTGCACTCCTAGAAACGTTTAGGAAATGTGTCACAAAAATCTTCACAATGCGTCTCTCAAGAATTTTTAAAGAAAATGCAGTGCTAAGGGGTTTCAATTTCGCTGGACTTCCGGGCTGCTCAACGGAAGCTCCTATACATATCATAAATTCGATTATAGGAGAAGCATTGGAAAAAGGAAAAGAGCTTTGGATACTCTTGCAAGACATGCAAAAAGCTTTCGATTCGGTGTCATTAGAAATGTTGGAAAAAGCTCTTTTACGATTAAAGCTTCCGTCTACTGCAATTAATTTCATTCTAGATCTCTTTGGTGAACGTCAGCTTAAAATTATTACGGCCTTCGGACTTAGCAACGGCTTTAAAGCCATAGATGGAATAGACCAGGGGGAAGTAGTATCACCCTTGGTCTGGAGGGTTTTTTATGATCCGCTTTTGTGTTATGTACAAAATGAAACCAACTTGGGCTACGATCTGAGTTTGGGTAAACATGAGGCATATCCTACAAACTATTCAACCCGATGTGCTGCAATTGCTTATGCTGACGATACAACGTGGGTAGCCAGCAACAAGCAACAGCTAGAAGCGACCTTAAAGATTGCGGAGGAGTTTTACAAGATAAACGATATAAAGATCAACCCCAAGAAGTCTAAGTTAGTAGCACTTAATACAAGAGAGGAAAAGTCGATCCTTCTATCACAAAACAAAATCATAGCAGAAGGGAAAGATACCCTAGTGCGATTTCTAGGTGTTTGGTTGAACCAGAGGAAGAATGAGAAGCTTATAAAAGCAAAAGCGAAATGGATTTTGCAACAATTTTGTGAAACATTATATCACAAAAAATTGACGCTTAGCCAACTCTCATACATCAATAACATGTGTATTCTTCCCAAACTGAGCTACATTTTACAAACAACCAATTTTTCACGAAAGAACTTAGACGAAATTCAGCAACCTTTTCTAAGAATGGTGAAAAACAAAATAGAATTCGCACGTTCAACAAGTAATTGCCTAGTAACTCACCAAAATTTAGGCAACTGTAAGAAACTTAGCGATGAAGTCTTCACAAAGCAAATAACAGGCCTGATATATAGGTTAAATAGTACAGGAATCGAGGCAAACGTCGCGAAGAAACGCATTACACAAGGTTGGTTTTTAGCAGCACTAAGCGAAAGATCTCCTAAAGAGTCAGACATAGTAACTCTAGAGAAACTATGGAAAGGCAATTTGGACTGCTCAATCTGCCTCAAAGCAAAAGAGAGAGACCTCGAAATAACACTGACTGAAGACACTATCACTCCAGAAATCGCTTTGGTCAAAATAAAGAGCTTACTATCACCAAAAAGCTTTTATCGTTCATACAAGCACTTAAATAAATTTAGTCTGACATATTTTGGGCAATTAATCAACTTTGAAGGAAGAAACATGATTACTTGGCAACAATTAAAAAAAGTCTTAGGCCTTTCAAGTCAGGGAAAGAAAGCTTTTTGGTTCGCTGAACTAGAAAGAGAAGTAATTATAGAAACAGACACAAGAGAAATTGCAGCAAGTCTTAATATGCCAGAACCGAATTCGCTAGCCCTGGAGATCAAAAAGACCCTCATTTCAGAGGACCGACGGGTAAAGGATTGGGTCATATATAATAGTGATCTAAGTAAACAAGAATATGGTAGAATAACACAAAAGGGTAAAAAAGAAGTATGTGTCGAACATTGGCGTGATAGTTTATCTCAAAAGTCAGCAAATATTTGCATTGTCAAATGCGAAGGCTGTCAATTTGAGAAGAAAGTAGTAAAGGTGTATGTGCAAGCTGGATCAAGAAAGAAAATGTCGTAGGGGTGCTCCCAAGGCCATATAGAGAAGGAGATAAACGTAAATTCCCAATAAATGTGGATATGGTTTCTGGGGCAAGAAAAAAGAAAAGAATAAGTAGTATAGGTTCAAAAGAACAAATTTTCAGTAATATTAGCATAGTCAATTGTTTGGAAATAGAATTAATTTTGAAGGAGAAGCTAGAGAGTGAAACAGAGTATCTTTTAGTAAATAGTTTTAGGAAAAACTTAGATAGGAAATGTGAACGGTTTATTTTTTACACAGAAGGTTCTCTAGTAGAGAGTTTGAGTAACATTAATTCCTGTTGCACGATAGGAGCTGGGTGGGTTCAATTAAACGACACAGAGGAAAAAATTTTGGATACAATGTCAATTAAAGCATTCCAATGGCCATCATCAACAAAGGCAGAACTCTTAGCAATATGGACCATGCTCTTAACAATTCCAAGCGAAGCAGAAGTTATAGTTTACACAGATAGTCTGGCAGCAATCTGCGCGATGGAATCAGGATTCTCTCTTGAACCAGCAAGAAGGGCGCTAAAGCGATCTAATTTTCTTCTGACGGAAAAAATCATAGATCTAATAAGAACTAAGAACATTACCCTTGAGCTCAACAAAGTGAAAGCGCACAGCAACAACAAATGAAACGATTTGGCGGACAAACTAGCAAAGAAAGGTTGTGAAGCATCAGAAACAATTCAAGTAGAATTAGGAGAAAGTTCAAGATTCCAAAGTGTTTTATATTGGAAAAATTGGCTAGTAGAGATACCGCCTCGAGTTTTTATCAAAACACTCAACAATATGTATATAGGTGCTGAGTGGCGTCTTTCACAAAGTCTGTGTAGTACAGTACAAAACAATGTGTACAATGACAAAAGCTGGTCGATGTTTTGGAAGAAGCTCAAGGAAGTAACCGGTATACGAGGTTCAACAACCAGAAGAAGTAAAAAAGCCTGTTTTATTATCAAGTGCCTTTCAGAAAATCTACCTCTCCTCGACCTATTAAATAAGAGAAGACCGGACTTATATGAATCTTCAAATTGTCTGAGCTGCAATTCAGAATCCAAGGAAGCACATAACCATTTGGCGGAATGTGAAGGCTATGAAGTTTCATGGTGGAGTATTCAATCGGTAGCAGCAGAATTTGCTTGGAACAACCTGTCAAAAGACGTTCGAAAACGATTATCCAAACAGAAGCTAACAAACCTAATTTTTGGAGAAAATCAAGAGGAGATGATTAGCATACGGAAAGGTCTGATTAAGGGTTTGTTCTGTTACAAAGCTCAGTTAAGAATCCAGAAGCAGCTTCGCTCTAACAAAATAACGAGTCGCATTATTGAAGACGTTTTAAACATAACATGGAACAGTCTTTTTGAAATCATTTGGAAAGACCGCTGCCAGACAGTAAATGAATGGGAGGAAAAAAGAGGCATTGTACGAAAAGAAAAACAGAGGAAAAGGACTAGACAGAAGGGAGGAAAAAAGAAGTATGAAGAAAGCAAAACTTCGGAAGGCCAGAAGGAACGTAAAGAGAAGTGGAAAGAAAAGGTTTCAGAAAGACTTAAAATGATGGGAAGTTTGGTGGAAGAAGGGATGTTAGGCTTCATCGAGAGGAGTAAAAAGCCCTTTTGGTTTGGCTACTGATGGGTCACCACCGAAACCTGTTTCGTTAGGGAAACAGTGCGACAGGGTACACTTAGGTCCTTTATAGGAAACCGAGTGGTGTTAGGCTTACATGAGAAAGAACCGAATATCTTGTAAATTTATTTTAGCATAGTATTCTCCTGTTCACTCGCAAGTATCTAGCGGACTCGTCAAAGAATAAAAAAAAAAAAAAGAAACATTTCGAAACCTGAAATATTTCAAAATATGTTGTAAAATGGATCGAAATATATTGTATATGCGAAATCTTTCGTAAGATTTTGCAGGTTCGCAAGATCTTTTGAAAAATTGCAC
Source organism: Gigaspora rosea (assembly GCA_003550325.1). Lineage (NCBI taxonomy): Eukaryota > Fungi > Glomeromycota > Glomeromycetes > Diversisporales > Gigasporaceae > Gigaspora > Gigaspora rosea. The sequence goes on from QKWP01000854.1 coordinate 91,227, forward strand.
TACTATAAATTTGCTGATGTATAATTGAAATTCTTATGTGAAAATTGTATGCTTTTTACTGTTAATATTTATATGTGACATTTTTCATAATATAACTAGCTGTAAACCCATGCAATAATGCATGGGAAAACTATTTTTAAATATTAAATTAATAATATGCTTTTTATTAAATAAATATGTAATTGGTTTTAATAAACTGGGCTTGGTTTGAATAATCCTGGGCTTGGTTCAATAAACTCTCTTTTGGTTCAAATAAACCCGGGCTTGGTTTAAATAAATCTAAACTTGGTTTATATAAACCTGAGCTTGGTTTAAATAAGTCTACCCTTGGTTTAAATAAACTTTTTTTTGGTTCAAATAAACTTATTTTTGGTTTAAATCTTTTTTTGAATCAAATAAGTTAATTTTGGTTCAAATAAACCTGATCTAGTTCAATAATCCTTATTTTGGTTCAAATAAATACAATTAGGTTCAAATAAATCTAATTTTGGTTTAAATAAACCTGATCTGGTTCAAATGAACCCAATTTTGGTTCAAATAAACCCAATTTGGGCTAAATTTAAAAAGTGTCCAAAACAGGATTTGTGTAATGTTACACAACATTAGTAGTGTGTAACCAAAAATTATTTTTGTAAAAATAGTACAATAAGCTCTTGTGTAACTTACATACATATTTGTGTTACACAAATCATATACCCTTGCATGGTGTAACATAAAAGTATAAAACTTATAAATTCATATTTCCCAATCATATTGCATATAATACAAAATGTAATACAATTTAATAATTATTTATATTGTTAGTTTAAACGTTATAATTACACAATATAAATAGGGTAATCTAAACGTTATCATTACACAAAGATTTTTTAGATTGTTATAAAAGATATAGATTTCTAACTCAAAATTTTACTAAGTTAACCCCGAGTGGGTTCTTAATAAAAAATGATTTTCTCGCAATTCTGTATAAATTTTAATATTATTATTATATAACAAGATTACATGCAATTTTTTTAGTATATAGTATAGATAGTATAGATATAAAATTAATTGGTTTTTTCAATCTTTATGAGTAAATTCTTGAAACAAAAAAATGAGACATCTTTAGTATCAAAATTCTTTGTACTTTACTACAAAAAGTCTTTTGTTCAAATGGTTAAATTAGTTTGTACTATAATAGAATATATCAACATATTAATATTCATATGTATCATTTTCTTATGATAAAATGTAATGTTAATTGGTTTTACCAATTTTCGTGAGTGAATTCTTGAGACAAAAAAATGAGTTAAGTTCAAGATTCTTGGTGCTTTCTGCAATAAGTCTTTTGTCGAATGGTTAGTTTTTTTGTGCTATAATTAGAATTCTTATACGAAAACTATGTATTTCTTGTGAATATAATTAATTATGATACTAGTAATATATTGTAATATAAGAAATCTATCTTTTAAAATAGTTTTTTGCAAAACAAATAGATTATAATATGAAAATACTTTTGAATAACCAGAAAATTTTTTGTATGTAAAAACCTAGTTTTTTATACTAATTTATTGTATTGTATACTGTTAAATAAGAAATTTTTAGTATAGCAAAAATTTTTGGGTCTTTTAACATGCAAGATCAGCACCAATTATTTGCTCTCTTTTTTTGTATGTTAATTCTTTTTTATGCGATTAATATTTAAATATCTACAAAAATACATGTTATATTTATAGATAGGTCTGATTATTAATTATGGCTGAATCTGTCTTATTTTTGCTACACTACACAAAGTTTGGTAATTTATTGTAGGGGTGTTTAATAATTTTTTTTATAAAGTATTTATCTCATAAACTGTTTTAAATTTAGGGCAAATTTGCCATAAATTTATCTATAAAAATACTTCTGATTTATTTTTTTAAAAAATTTATATATATATATATATATTTTTTTTGTGTTAAAGTTCCCGCTTTGGGTGAGAGTTTATTTAATCAAGCCTGTGGATCAAGGGTGCCTCTTTGGGCACACCCACAATTGAGTTACATTGAATGAGAGTACAACTAGCCACACGTACAACTTTTGGTTGTCTAATTTAAGTAGTCAGCCCGAAGGTTCTACACTAGTTGCCATACCTACAACCCAACTAGGGGATTGCCTATTTAAACCCTCTGGTCCAACGCTTCGCATGTCAATCCTACTTGTGATCACTGGTACAGCCCTCCGATACATTAGTCAGTCGAAGACAGTCCCGGATGCTACCTACATCCCCTTAGGACTAATTTATCCTCGCGGGTAAACTTGGTAGAGCAGTCCCTGTTCCACACAGGTATTACCTACACTTCAGTAACTTATGCACTCACCGAGGCAAGCAACTTGCAGTCAGGGGGTACCTAACCGCTACCATTACCTACTTCTGCCCTTGTAAAGTTCACACCGACCCCGGTACCCACCATTACTTTCCTACCGGTCCATCACCAGGTGCCCCAAACTTCCAAACCAGTTGGCCTAGAAGGGTTGATCTACCCAGCATTAGGTGCTACTATAGTTTTTCTTCCCCTGGTACCTAATTCCAGAACATAGGTCCTTTTCCTCCAGTACGACTCCGGCGGCCAGGTTGGTGGACCGAAGGTCATATCGTCCAGTTTTCCAGCTCCGGTTTCCGATATTCCAGTTCTGGTAGCACCGTCAAAGATCGTTGCTACCTCCTTACTCGGGACTTTTCAAATGGGTTTCCATTTCCTCAGTTCCTTGGATTTGTCTGTGTCACCAGACACAATTTTGCCCGAAAGCTTCTATTTGTGATAGTAACCAAGAACTACAGGTAATATACCCAACCGATCGACAGGAAACAGTTACTATAACACAGGTCTATTTTTCCAAAGCGTCGTCAGTGGGATTTGAACCCTAGACCTGCCACTTGGGGGTGACAACTTACCAACTTCCCTAAGTCGCCACACCTAAAAATTTATATATTTAACAAATTTTTTTTTAATAATATATAAGAATAAAATTTGAATTCTTGTAACATTTATATTTAAATTATAAGATAAAAAATTTAAGTTATATATAAGTTGAAAATATTCAAATTTAAAATTTTTTAATTTAAAAAATAATTAATAAACTTTTTAAATATTAGTTTCAGATTATTATTTTTAACATAATATTGTAAATTATATTAATAAATATTCATAAGTGCTTTGTACTAAATTTAGTACAAATTAAAAAAATTATATTTTAGCAACAAATAATAATTTTTATTTTAAACTTTGCTAAAATATTTTTTAACACTAATATTTTTTCTATATAAAATTTTAGCAAAAGTTATTTATAAAAATTTGGTATAAATTAGCTTTAAATGAAAATTACAAATTGCAAAACTTGCTAATAAAAATAATAAAAATTTATATTGTTTTTAATCTATATTTGATTTTAAAATTATAAAAAAAATTATTAAAATAAAATTAATGGATTTGATATAAGGTGGTACAAATTCAAAAATGGCTAAATTTACTTATAAAATTTATAGTATATTAATCATAAACTAATAGTAAATTTATAGTAAATTTAATTTAAAAGCTTATTAATAGTAAACTAATAGTAAGTTTATAGTAAATTTAATTTAAAAGCTTAAAAATGAATTAATATTAAAAAATTTTATTAAGCTAATATATATTAATTTTAAACCATTATAAAGCTAGCTTTCTGATTATAGTAAAAATAAATTTATTAAATTTTATTAAAAATTTTATAAAATATATTGATTTTAGTTTTTATAATTATATATTTTTATAATATATATATTATATATGGGTATTGCTATTCGCACCATGGTTTTTGCTATTTGCACCATGGGTTTTGTATAACATTAGATCATTAATCAACTTTTTCTATTTGCATCATGGTATAGTTATGCAAATATTTGAAAAATCTTATCTTGCACCCCTATATAATGTTAATCTACAAAAAAAGACGAGCTTTTATGGGTGCAACATTAAAACGGTCTAAGGTTAACAAAAATTGCGAAATCCTTATTCTGCGCCCTTATATGTTGTTAACCTACAAAAAAAGGCGAGTTTTTATTGTGTACCACCAAAATAACCCCAGGTTACACAAAATTGTAAAACGCTGGCCCGCATTATGTTAAGGGTAAGGGTGGCCTGCATTATAAAATTAGAGTTAGGGTAGTCCCGCATTATAAATTAAATTAGCAGGCCTACTAGATTGGTTACCAAAATAAGACTTGTGTAATGTTACATGACATTAGTGGTGTCATAACTGTTAATCTACAAAAAAAGGCAAGTTTTAATTGGTGCAATATGAAAATAGCCCAAGGTTACACAAAATTGTAAAACGCTGGCCCGCATTATATTAAGGCCTTAAAAAATTAGATAAGGGTTGGCCCGCATTATGAAATCAGGGTTAGGGTTGGCCTGCATTATAAATTAGATTAGCAGGCCTATTTAATTAGATTACCAAATTAAGATTTGTATAATATTATACAACATTAGTGGCGTCGTAACTATTAATCTACAAAAAAAGGTGAGTTTTTATTGGTGCAACATGAAAATAGCCCAAGGTTACACAAAAATTGCGAAAAATCTTTTTTATATAGTGTTAATCTATAAAAAAATAAGTTTTTATTGGTGCAACATATATTACTATGGTGCAAATAGAAAAGTTGATTGATAATCTAATGTTACACAAAATCCATGGTGCAAATAGCAAAAACCATGGTGCGAATAGCAATACCCATTATATATATATACATATATATATAAACTAAAGGGATTTATTTTATAGTACTATAGCTTTATAGTACTAGAGCACTATGATGCTATATTTATATATATTTGTTTATATATGGGGGTGTCAGTAGAAACCAGGCAAATTGTTTTTAGTAAGTTTTTTTAAAACTTTAAATTAAAATATCTCAACAACTATTAAACCAAACTTGATAAATTTTTTTTTATTTTAATTCTATAACTAAATAGAATTAAAATAAAAAAATTTTTATCATGTTTGGTTTAATAGTTGTTGAGATATTTTAATTTAAAGTCTAAAAAAAATTTACTTATAAACAATTTGCCTGGTTTCTACTAACACCCCCATATATATAATAATATATATATAGTTTTTATTTTAAACTTTAATCCAATCACATTCCAAGATCAAGTGTAATGTTATACAATTTGGAAAATTCAAAACAAACATATTGTTTTGACAAAACTCGCTTATTTATTAAGAAATTGTATATTAAACCATCTATATAACTATATATAAGGACAAAATTATTTCAGGTTTGAAAACCTGAAATTAAAATTTGAAGACGAAATTGTTTTTGATCTATTTTACTTGAAAGACGAAATTATTTGATACTTTTTTTAAACGGTTTTACTAAATCATACCACTGGTGCTCAACACCACAATGATCTATACCAATCAGATTTTTTAAATGCAGTATAACGTAAAGATCAGGTGTAACATAAAATTTTTGTTGTTTTGCTATTTTTTTTAAAAAATACCTTCTAACTCAAAATTTTATCTATGAAACCACATTTTTTTTTTAAAAAAAAACCCTTTTTGAAATTTTACTATATACTATGCCTCACCCTAACCATAACTATTAACTCTTACTCAACATTTATCGTCTTTAACTTTTGTTTATATTTTTTTTGTTTATTTTTTGATACTAATCTTCACATTACACCACATACTGGTGTTGAACACAAGTGGTTTGATTTAGTCCTACTGTTTTTAAATAGATAAAATTATAAAGAACATATCTATATAAATTTTATTTGCTCTTCCTTATAAAAAATTATAATTTTCTCTAATGAAGACGAAATAGGCCTTTTTCAAAAATCATTTTTAGTGGCATCACTATATATAACTACCTAAACCCAAACCCTAAAATAGGTCTCACCCTAACCCTAACCTAACATAAAAAGAACTTAACGAATATTGTACTTGGCCATGTGTAGTGAATTTTGGTTGAAAGATCACACCTGCAGCATATTAAATAACTAATGGTACAACATAAGATAATTGTGAAATCCACTGCAGCTGTGGTACCGATCATGTGACCAGAGCTTTGGGGGCTGCCTGATCGACTCCAAAGTTTACAGATTTAATATACTTAAGTTAATCTTGTTTTTAAGAATAGCCTGTATAGTACAGTTTATTTGATAAATTATACATATCATATTGTAGTAGATCTATTGCTGTTGCAAAAAAATTAAACATAGATGAACGTCAAGGTTCAGACAGTCTTGTTATGGCAAAGTTGAAATTAAGTTAAGTATATCGACTTGATTCTTCTTGTGATTATTGTCTTGGAGTTTATTTATTCTTTACTAATTTCTTTAATATAGCTTAAGAGATTTGAATATTGAGGGTTCATTCATGCTAGCCACAGGATTAAATGGTCTTCCAAAGTTATAGTAAATTCGATAGCTGCTTCGATCAGGTTTCCAATTTAAATTCTGATAGCAGAAAATGCTGTCAGAAATCAAATTATGGGTCTAATATAGCAGAGTCGGTCATAAGAATAAGTCGATAGACTTGAAAGAATTCATGTTTCTATTAAATCCATTGGATCGATTTTAATCTGTAAGTAAAGGTATATAAGAGCCCTAAGCTCATTGAGGAAAAAGACAGTTCAATTTCAAAAATTGAACTTAGAAGTCTCAACCTTTGAAATTAGAATACAAGTGTTAGTTCTAGAACTTATTATTCTTTATTGTACTATTTTCTTTTTATAAATAAAAATGTATACTTATTTTTGCTTTATAAAAAATACTATCATTCTTGTAAAGTCGTTTGTCGTAACATTCTCCTTGTCCACGTGATCACCATTAAGAGCTAAATCATGATTAATAAAATAAGAAGAAAAATAGAAAGATAATTAGTACCTGAATTTCTTTCATATTTACAAAGAAACTATAACCAGATTAGAGCATTGATTACCTCATATATCGAACAATACTCAACTCTGTGATGACATATTATTAATAATCGATCCTGTGATTCCTTACTAATTGATCATCACAAGGTAAATAACGAGAAATTAAGTGTAAGATAACTAATGTATCAAGGTAGAAATCAAGTACAAAACAAGAAACCAAGTGTAGGATGATGGGATAAGAAGTCAAGTGTAAGTAAAAAAATTTTTTTATATAGTTGATCATTAGATAATATAAGGGTAGCGTCATGGTACTATGTTGAGTCTATTGTATTTAATAAACTGATTACGTAAGGGTAGCATCACGATCAGTGTTTAAAATTCAATGTTCTCAGTGTTCTCAGAGAACATTATACAATTTTTGGGAACATAGATTATTAAAATATGTTCTCTATTTGAGAACATTCAATAAATTTTTTTAATATTAAAAAAATTTTAATTTTCCTATATAAAGAACATTAAAATTTTACTAAGAACATTAAGAATTTAAAAATGTTCTTTTTGAGAACATAAAACCAAGTTTGAATTTTAAACACTGATCATGGAACATAGAACTATAGTAATATTCCCTAAACTAAATATAAAAAATTTGTATTTTAGTGTGTTTTGGTCAAATTTAATGATTTTATTATCATTAGAATCAGAAAAGCTAGCTCTACAAACTTCAATTAAACATTTAAAGCTATTATCTTAATAAAATATTTTTATAATTATAAATTAATTTAAAACACTAAAAATTAATTAAATTTTTTAATAAAAATTTTTAGTTTAAAAATTTAACTTGATTATAAATTATTATAAAATATTAAAAATATTTTATAAAAAAAATTAATTTTTATTAAACATTTTATATTAAAAATATTTTTATTAAAATTTTATTTTAAAATTTTTAAATTTTATTATAAGTAAAAATTTGTATTAGAGTTTAATAATTTTTAATAATTTTTATTTTTAAATTCATTTCTGAGTTAATAAATATAAATTTTATCAAAAAGATACTCCTAAAATGACAAGTAGATTAAATAGAAATATATTTATCTATTAAAAAAATTTGATATAAAGGTTAATAATAAAATTTTTCCTAAATTTCAGTTTTTTAACTGTACTAAATTAAGCTTTTTGTACTAAATTTAGTACAGCTTACGGATACCATTAACATTAAAATTATTAATCTGGGTCACTAGTTTCTGACCCGGGTAAGAGCTCTACTGTAATGCCAAAAAAAAGCAAAAAATTTATACAGTAACATGCGATAACTACAAAATACACTAAAGCGCATCATCCAAAACAGATTTTTAAACCACACATAAATTAAAATTACATAACTAATATGTTTTCACCATCTTGAACTATATCATTAATCATTAATGTCAACTTAGCATGATATATAATTAATAATCAGTAATGTTAGCTTGCATCATAAAGCATAACCTATATGCGGTGTTATATGCAAAAATCTTAACTCCTTCCAAAAATGAATAAATGAAAATCATTACCCCTATCAAAAAAGAATTTTGCAAAAATCAGCATAGCGGACATCAAAAAAGTTGAACGATACCATCCCTCCACATTTCATATTACGCATTCGTACTAGTATTAATATTCAAATAATAAAGGCCTTAATTAAATTATTGTCTAAGTAATTAAAATATGTAAATTAAGCTCTGGATTATATTATGAATATTACAACTAAAATTATAAGAATTATATTGGTTTATAACTATAACTACTATATTGAGACTACAAATGCAGAGTATTTGTCAAGTGAATTAATATTCAAACAAAATAGGTTTATTTATATATATTGTTTTTACATATAAATAAGATAAATAAAAATATGTAAAATTTATTATTATATAGATATTCTAAATACTAAGATTTCTAATATATCAGCTATTTTGTTATTATAGAGAATTCTATCTATTATGCTATAGAATTTAGTATATTATTTGAGATACTTTAGATTTTGAGAACTATATCAACTTATAAGATAAATTCTTTGTTTAAAATATTCATTAGTTATTTGTATCCAAATTTTAAAGCTTTCAAGATTTATCAATGTCAAGATCAAGTTGAGCAGAATCAGTTTGACGTAAACCTAAATAAATATATTTGCATTAATATTAAAATACAGTATAATTTTTAATAAATCAGATACAAAAATAAATACTTTTAAACTCATTTGCAATTAATTTTGTGCTAATAAGTTTGCTTGTGTACATTTCATCAGGGTGTTCTGATACTGGTAATGATTTAACAACTTTATCTGCATCTAAGAATTGCTTTTTAATTTCATTATTCCTAAGCCAATCTCCAATTTTACAAAAAATATCATAAGAAGTAGGGCGTTCTTGTGGATCAGAATGCATACATTGTTTTGCCAATTCAACATAGCAGTTAGGAGTTCCAGATACAAACTCTGGCCGCAATCCTCTGCAAATCTTGACTGCAAGTTTTGAATCAAAATTATGTCCATCAAAAGGTCTTTGACCAGTTGATATTTCTGTCATGATGATACCAAATCCGTAGATGTCTGCTGCTTGTGTAAACTGTTGATGGCCTAATAAAACTTCTGGAGCAGCATAAGGCATGACACCATAAATATCACTTTCAGAAATACGTTCATCTTTTTTCCTAGACAATCCTAAGTCTGCAATATAAGATCGCACATTTTCATTAGTATGTTGGCCTTGCAAAATATTAACACTATGAAAATCTGCGTGAATGTATCCTGCACGGCGATGAATATTATCCAACTCATCAGAAATATCTTTAAGAATTTGTAATCTAGTTTGCCATGTAAGTTCGTTAAAATTCTTTCTTAAATATTTATTAAGGCTCCCTTTATCAGCATACTGAAATACCATCATGTATTCATTTGTTTTTATATTTTTCGTTATTCCATATATTGCAAGTTTATTAGCATTTAATTTGCATGTTAGAAGATTCTTAAACTTGAGTTTAAAAAATAAATTA
>QKWP01000854.1:105177-167258 GCA_003550325.1 Gigaspora rosea
CGAATGAAATGATTAATGCGAATGAAAAGATTAATTCGAATGAAATAATGGTAAATAAATATTTTTATGTTCTTGATTTGTGAACTTGTTTTTAATTCCATTGATTAATAAATGTTCTTTATACTCACGAGCTTAATGAAATGAAATGCGAATGAAATGATTAATTCGGATGAAAATAATTAAGTTTTTGATCTTGAAATGATCTTCATACTTACGGGCTAAGTTAACATAAATAATTAATATAATAGTTTATATGTGAATTAATACTTACTCTCTAATAATTAAAATTAGATGATTAAAATTGTATAAGATATTCCCAATTTATAAGAACAAACATCGTAAAAAAATAAAAACTAACGCACTTTTCAATCCATTCGTAAAATTTATCAACATTTTTTTCCACGCCAATTCCATAATAGTAACAAATAGCAGTTTTCCAAATTCCCATAGAATTACCTGCCTCAGCAGACTTTAGATAATATGTAAATGCTTTATGTTTATCTATTTCAACTCCAATTCCTAAGTAGTAACAATAGCCAACTTGATATATTCCCTTAGGATTATTCATGTCTGCTGATTTTTTATAATATTTGAATGCTTGGTTTTCGTCCTTTTCGGTTCCCAATTCCATACTCACAATATCCAAGCTTGTACATTCCGTCTGGATCATTCATATCCGCCGATTTTTGATGGTTATTGAAACTCAGTTGATTAAAATTATCTGTGATTTGAGTAATATCGTCTGATGAATTCACTGTATTCATAGTTTCTTTACTAAACGTTTTTGTTAAGCTTTTACCATAAAAAATAGCAGTGTATTTATTATATGCACGTACAGTCGGGTTGTACAACAAAATTATAGTAAGCAATAAACCCTAAATCAGTTCAGTATTACAACAGCTGTAAATGTGTACAAGGTTGCACTCCGGATGATCACGGAATGGGTCAGACGACTACTTCGGAATTCAAAATTTTTAACATTTAACGACGTTAATAGCAGTCACTGGACATGTCCTTTTTCAGGGGTTTCAAATGCTGTTACATTTAACTCAAATCTTACTTTAAAGTTAATGTATTTTTATCTTTACAACCCTGTAAAGTTAAAAGCAATAATATGATTGGTTAAATAATTTTTTAAAAATATGAAAGATGTCATTAAGTAAAGACTTCTTGTACCCTAATTGAAAGTTAAAGAGGAGATTCTTTTAATTTCAATGGTAGTTAAATTATCAAAATTGGCTTGGTGGATTTCAAGATATTTGGGATCAAAGAAGAGAACATAAGGATCTGCAAACTCACTGTTACACAAAGTATTATAAACTATAATACTTTGTGTAACAGTGAATTTGCAGATCCTTATGTTCTCTTTTTGATCCCAAATATCTTGAAATCTACCAAGCCAATTTTTATAATTCAACTACAATTAAAATTAAAAGAAGTTTCCAAAATACTTGTGATCAAAAAAGAGAATATAAGAATTGCAAATTCACTATTACACAAAGTATTATAATTTATAATACTTTGTATAACAGTAAATTTGCAGATTCTTATATTCTCTTCATTAATTCCAAGTATTTTGAAAACTTCTTCTAATTCCAATTGTAGTTGAATCATCAAAATTGGCTTAATGAACTCTAAAATACTTGGGATCAAAGAAAAGAATATAAGGATCTGCAAATTCACTATTAACAAAGTATTATAATTTTTAATACTTTGTGTAATAGTGAATTTGCAGATCCTTATGTTCTCTTTTTTAATTCCAAGTATCTTGAAAACTTCTTCTATTCCAATTGTAGTTAAATTATTAAAATTGGCTTAGTGGATTTCAAAATACTTGAAATCAAAAAAGAAAGTATAAGAATCTGCAAATTTACTATTACACAAAGTATTATAATTTATAATACTTTGTATAACAGTAAATTTGCAGATTCTTATATTCTCTTCATTAATTCCAAGTATTTTGAAAACTTCTTCTAATTCCAATTGTAGTTGAATCATCAAAATTGGCTTAATGAACTCTAAAATACTTGGGATCAAAGAAAAGAATATAAGGATCTGCAAATTCACTATTAACAAAGTATTATAATTTTTAATACTTTGTGTAATAGTGAATTTGCAGATCCTTATGTTCTCTTTTTTAATTCCAAGTATCTTGAAAACTTCTTCTATTCCAATTGTAGTTAAATTATTAAAATTGGCTTAGTGGATTTCAAAATACTTGAAATCAAAAAAGAAAGTATAAGAATCTGCAAATTTACTATTACACAAAGTATTATAATTTATAATACTTTGTGTAATAGTGAATTTGCAGATCCTTATATTCTCTTTTTTGATCCCAAGTACCTTAGAAACTTCTTCTAATTCCAATTGTAGTTGAATTATCAAAATTATTGGCTTACTAGATTCCAAGATACTTGGGATCAAAAAAAGAGAATATAATTAGTGATCCATCTAAGAACTATAGTTTTTATAATAAAATTTGGGGCATATTTAATATAAGTCTTATAATAGAGTGGAATCTGGCGCTACTCTCTAAGTGAAGTTGCTTTTTTACTAAGCTAACCTTTCTTCAACTTCTAACAAAAGTTGTAGAGCAAGTTTTTGTGATTCTAATGGTAGTAAAATTAGTAAAATTAATCTGGTAGTTCTTGAGATATTTTAAGTTTTCTCCTTACAATCATATAAATTTCTTTACAAATTGTAAAGAAATTTTATATGATTGTAAAAAGAAAACTTAAAATATCTCAAGAACCGCTAGATTAATTTTACTGATCTTATTACCATTAGAATTAAAAACTTGCTCTACAACTTTTGTAAAAGTTGAAGAAAGGTTAGCTTAGTAAAAAAACAACTCACTTAGAGAGCAGTGCCAGATTCCACTCTATTATAAGACTTATATTAAATTTGCCCCAAATTTTATTATAAAAAATTATAAAAAATCTATAGTTCTTAGATGGATCACCAAATAAAGATTTACAAATTTACTATTATATAGTATTATAAATTATAATACTTTTGCAATAGTGAATTTGCAAATCCTTATGTTCTCTTTTTTGATCTCAAGTATTTTGGAATCCACTAAGCCAATTTTGATAATTCAACTACAATTAAAATTAGAAGAAGTTTTTAAAATCAAAAAAAAGAGCATAAGGATCTGCAAATTTATAATACTTGGTGTAATAGTAAATTTGCAGATCCTTATGCTCTTTTCTTTAATCCAAAGTATTTTGAAAACTTCTTCTAATTCAATTGTAGTTGAATCATCAAAATTGGTTTAGTGAATTCCAAGATACTTGGGATCAAAAAAGAGAACATAAAGATTTGCAAATTCACTGTTTTACAAAGTATTATAATTTATAATGCTTTGTATAACAGTGAATTTGCAGATTTTTATGTTCTTTTGTTTGATTTCAAGCATTTTGAAATTTACTAAGCCAATTTTAATAATTCAACTACAATTAAAATTACAAAATGCTTGGTATCAAAAATGAAAACATAAGGATCTGCAAATTCACTATTATACAAATTAAATATAAGGTAGAAAGTGGTATTTTGGTGAAGTTAACATAACTAATATAAAAACTTTTTTATTTTATTAAAGATGATAATTTTTTACTAAATTGACGCATATTTTAATATTTGAAAAATAAATATAGAATAGATCTACACAAATTTATAAATTTAATAAGTTTTACAAATTTTATTATGCCTCATGATCTAGTGATCAGAATTTGATAATTTTGATACCATTCAAATCATCTCATTAAGATGAATTGAATGATGCTAAAATTATTAAAGTTTAATCACTATAGTACAATATATTGATATTTGAATAATTTTTATAGAAACTTGTCAATTTTGGTAATCAATAATCAAAATTTAATAATGTTGGTACCATTCGATTCATCTTGATAAGACAGTTCGAATGATACCAAGATCATCAAATTCTGATCACTAGATTGTGAAATATCTGTGGCAAAAGATTTGATTTGCTTTCTGGATTACAACCCTGAATATAAAATTATTACTGGAATAAAAATTGAGTTGCTGAAATAATTTAGTTGACTCAGTTAACCTGGTTAATCCGGTTAAAATTATATAAGCATATGAAAAATGCACGATGCATAGGGCTCAATTGACTAAAAATAATAAATATATAAATTAGGTTAAACTGTTAGGAGAACACCATTTATCAACTGATTTTTAGGGTTGGGGGAGGGTCAGAAAATTATCAGGTCCTAATAGCAGACAACTTTTGATTGGCTAATATTATTAAAATTTTTAAAATTTTTTAAAATTTAATATTAAATAACTTTTGAACCAGAATCCGTTTTGGATTATTTTACTACCAAAATGTTCGTCTCAATGAGACGATTCCAACGAGTCTGAAATCATCAAAATCCAATCACAGGATCCCAAGATCGTTATAGATTTGTCTGCTTTAAGTATATTATTTTCGTATATCATATACAGCATTAAAAATTATTATTAAAGATCTTATAAAATTTAATATTAAATAACTCTTGAACCAGTGATCCGTTTTGGATGATTTAACTACCAAAATGCTCATCTCAATGAGACGATTCTAATGAATCTAAAATCGTTAAATTCTGATCACGGGATCCAGAGATCGTTATAAATTTGTTTATTTTAATATAATTTATTAAAAATAATACAAATCTATAACAATCTCTGGATCCCGTGATTAAATTTAACGATCTTAGGTTTGTTAGAATCGTCTCATTGAGACGAGCATTTTGGTAGTAAAATCATCTAAAACGGATCACTGGTTCAAGAGTTATTTAATATTAAAGTTATAAGATCTTTAATAATAATTTTTAATATATACGAAAATAATATAATTAAAGCAGACAAATCTATAACGATCTTGGGATCCTGTGATTGTGTTTTGGTAATTTTAGGCTCGTTGAAATCGTCTCATTGAGACGAACATTTTGGTAGTAAAATCATCCAAAACAGATCACTGGTTCAAAAGTTATACAATGCTAAATTTTACAAATTTTTACAATCAAAAATTTTAGCCAATCAAATCGCGGTATTTGACGATCAGGTGGGGGGAGGGGGTAGCCTCTTAGTAGCAAAAAATCAGATGATAAATGGCACTCCCCTTAGCATCCCTAATGATGCTAATATGTAACAATACATGTTAAATTGGGATATGTGGTCAACTACTATATGTAGTATCATATAAAAATTAATTATTGAAATTAGTGATCAGGATAGTGATCAGAATAATGAATCAGTTTATTTATCACTTTTTATAAATATTTTAATAGTAAAGAATGTGTTGAATGTTTTTAGATGTCTAGAGTGAATTGCTTTAATTTTTTTAATTATTTCAGCAATAAATTTTTCTTGAACATATTTATAACAAAGTTATGTTAAAAAATTTTATGCTCGAGTAATAAATTTTTTACTTGCAATGTAAATGTTTCTTTTTGAATAGTTCACGATATGAAAAAAATTTTTGTAAAAAGTCAACTTGAAATTTAAATATTATTATCAAAAAATTTTAATGTAACTTTATTATTAAAGTATAAGAATGGATTTATGCAAAAACAATTATAAAAAGTAAAGCAATTCACTTTAGACATCTAAAAATATTTAACACATCAGAGATGGCATGTTATAATATTGGACATTTGGACAATTTGGACATTTGGACATTTGGACAATGTCCAATTGTCCAAATAATTTTGATTGGATATAGTAACTTTTTTATTGGACATTAAAAGAAATTAGTTTAATTTTGGCCTAAAATAAAATTAATTCTGGCCAATATATACTAATACAAAATATCTTTAAATTACAGTATATTTAAAAAGTATACTGATAATTATAATTATTATTATAAAAATATGCATATGTACACATATATTCATGCTACTAAATCAACTTATATTCTAATTTTCTACAATATATATATTTGATATTGGCTAATGAAATATGATTAATCAAACAGAGTTTTAGAAACTGTAAAATAATTGTATTTTAAAAAGAATAATAACAATAGTTTATTTTATTTTTAATTTTAAAATAAAGGTACATTCTAAAGAAAACAGAGTAGCTACTTAAGCGAATTTAATCGATTTGCATAATAAAGTTTGAACTTTACTATGTAGCAACTATTGTTAATCATGAGGTAGCTTATTTTAGATCAAAGATGTTTTTGAGTTTTTTGACCAAAAGAGAGGAGTGACCTATTTTCAGATTTTGTCGTCATATTATTAAAATTGTCCAATAAAATTATTGGACAATTGGGCATATGTCCAATTGACAATTTGGACATATGTCCAATAATTTTACAATTTATTTGAACATTGTCCAATGCCAACCCTGCAACACATTCTTTACTATTAAAATATATATAAAAAGTGATAAATAACCTATTCATTATTCTGATCACTATCCTGATCACTATCCTGATCAAAAAATTTCAATAATTAATTTTTAATGATACTATATATAGTTTGATTCACATAGTTGACTACACCCCAATGTTAAATCAACTCTTACATGTTTAATTTATTTAAATGTTTAATTTATTTAATAATACTAATAATAAGTTTTAAATAATTTTTAAATATTTATATAAGGGGTAAATTGGGTATAGAAATTACAATACAGATAAGGAGGCATCTATAAATAACGTTATACAAAAGGGTTGGATGAACGATAATGTTTTTCTCAATAAGTAGTAGGGTCAAAAAAATATGTAATTTTTTTAGAAAAAAATTGTCTATAAATTGAGCCAGTGGTCCAAATTTAATGATTTTGGTACTATTCGATTCGTTTCGATGAGTGGAGTCAAATAGTACTGTACTAACTTTATTTAATATGGATCGCTGGATCAAATTTTATTGGCCAAATACTATTGGTTATTATGTTTTTTTTATAAATTGCTATAAAATCAATAGTTTTTTGTAAATATATATTGATCCAGTTCTCCAAGTGGAAATGATTTTGGTATCATTGGATTCATCTCACTGAGACGAATCGAATAGTACCTAAATCATCCAAATAGGATTACTGTTTCACAATATATTCAAATTTTTGTAAAATTTTATATATAAAAATACGGATTTTGAAAATTTTTTTATATAGTAGAGGGGGTCAAGCGCTACTATAACGGGGTACATAACATTATTTATGGATGCACCAAAGTAAAATCTTATAATATTTAATGCAATCTACTAACATATTTAAACCGGAAAAACTTTCTATACGATTTTTAACAATTTTTTTTAAAACTATAACAACTTCTATTGATTTTTTTATAAAATGTTCAATTTATTATACTTTTCAATTGTGTTTTACTCTTAAAAGTCTGGGTTTTGCTACTATTATGCAATACTAATCAAATTACTATTTTTTTTTAAAAACAATATTTGAGAAATAGTTTTTGGACTTAGAAAAGATCGCTTTGAAGTTACCTGGTTTCCAGCATCTAAGAACAAATGTTCACTTGAAAATGAAGTAGCTGGAATAGCTAAGTATTTTTTTGCTAATTTACTTAAACCTGGGAATTTCTTTTCACATTCTTTCCACTATATTAAAGGTCGAGTTTGTTTAGAAGCAATGGGAACTTTATTAACATCCAAATATTTGTCTAGCTCATTGGCTGACAAATTACTATTAGTGTCTTCATTATCGTCATCATAAATTGATGCGAAGTACTGATCATCTGAAGTTATATTGGATGTGGCAATTGCTTGTACCAGAATTTCACCAGCTATAATATCAAGTTCTTCACGACATGTTCTAATTGTTTCTTCACATATATGAATGCCTAAGAACACATTTTTTTAAGTTTTAGGTCTAGTAAAGTTGCTAGAAAATCTGTATAATTTAGGCTACCCCAATACTCCCAGAGCGAATTATAAATACTTTGGTTAACTTGGGCAACAACTGAATCAACATCGAGTGTTTCTTGTAAGTTAGTAGTATTATCATATTTGCTATTACTGCTTTTACCTAAGTCTAAAAAAATATTATTGCATTATATTTAACAAGAAAATTCAATATTAAAAAAGTGAAATTGGGTTTGACTTTGCAACTTATTATCTTCATTATCAATATTATCTTCAGTCAATGGTAAATTCAGATCCATTGCAAATTTAAACTTTAGAAGTTCAATAATAGGATAGACAACTGATAAAGTAAGATAATTCTTAGCACTAAATTTTTTAGTTGCATGGTTAAAAGGTTCAAAAATTTTAATTAATTCCTCAACCAATTTCCATTTATCCTCATTAAGTAAAAAATTTTTAAGCTTTTGACCATCTTTTTTATCCTTCAAGATTCATGAAATTTTTAATTTTGCCTCTAACCAAATAATTGCATCCTTTAATATTAGTAGTCTTTTCCAAGAGTGATATTCCGAATTCTATCTTGTAGGACAATCTTTGATTAAATGAAGAGTGTTAGAAATGGTATTTACAGTTGATGGTTGTTCTGAATCTGTATTATCCCCATCATCAACTTCTCCAGGCACTTCATTTTTAAGATACAATTCAATATTTGTCGATTGAAGCAAAGGCAATCCATCTCTTTCTATTACTCTAATTTGTGCTTTGTCTAATTGTTCTTGCTGTTTTGGCGAATTAAAAAAATAAACAAGCTTCTTTATTTTTTTTATATATGTGTTAACCTTTTTAAGGGCACGATTAACTGTTAGCTGTAAAGTGTGCACAGCAAATGGAATTTGGGTAACAGTATTCAATAATCGAATAGCTTTTACCATATTGGCACTATTGTCAGTAACAGCACATATAATCTTATTTTTAAGTTTGAATTTTTTAAAAGGAATTGGTGGATCAATTCTGCAATATGTGGATATTTCATTTTTTCACAATATAACAATATACTGTATTATGCAATAACCAATTAGAAGTTATCCAATAACAAGTAACACCAATATAACCTTTGTTTTTACAGAATATCCACAAATCAGCAGTAATCATAGCTATTTCACAAGATATTTGAATTTCTTGCTAAAGAAATTCAATATTTTTTAAATAACTAAATTCTATTTCACTTTTTATAAATCTGTCAAAAGGTGGATGAAACCTTAGATCAATTTTTGATATCATTCGACAAACCCCTTTTTTTCTTGGTGCTGATAATGGTTCATTATCAAGAAGTATCTGCTCAATCACAGCTTTGATGATTTCTTTTCTTTTGGTGCCTTTATATTGTGAATTCATTTTAATTATATTAGGTAAAGTTGTTTGTCAAATTTGTTTGATTTCAGATTTAAGTCTTTTGTTATCAACAATATTATGTTGTACTCGTAGATAAGAGATCATATTTGATGTCGATTTATTATACAAATATTCTTGTCCACATTTTTTGTCTTTTCTAATTTCTATTTGATATACATCTTTATTTTCAATTACTTTAAAATATTTTTATATGAAACTCAATTTATTTCTGGCTCTTTTTTAGAGCTAATTAATTTGGTTATTGAAGAAGTGTTGGTATTATTAGCTTCACTATCACTTTGAACTATATATGTTGTCTTTTAAAAGATCGAGCTTGACTCTTCTTGAGAATCCATTTTTATTTAAACAGATAATAAAATGAGCTTGGCGATTAACAGAAGAAAAGAGATATGAAGATACTATAATCGAAATAATTAAGTCAAAAATGTGGATTTTAAGAAGTAGCTTTTAGGGTTCTGCAATTTCAAATATTTGAATCAAATATTTGATCAAATTCAAATTCAAATTCGACTATATTTGATTTGATCAAATTCAAATCTGGTCAAATTTGATTTAATTTGACAAATATTTGATTTGAAAATTACTATTAAAAATTCAAATTCAAATCAAATTCAAATTCAAATATTTGAATCAAATCAAATTCAAATCAGAGTCAATTTGATTTGATCAAACTCAAATTGATCCAATATTTGATTTGATTTGAATTTGAGGAACCCTAGTAGCTTTTATTATATGATAAGTATAGAAAATATCTGCCTCTACAAGAACTTTTTACATGCCTTTTTATATAAATTACAACTACTAACACCTAACTTCTATTCTCTAAATCATTATGCAGATATAAAACTATTTACTGTTGGATCATACTAACATAATGACTATGATGCTATGCACAATAATCTTATGTATTAGAATCTAATGCATAAGGATCTTATGCATAAGGATCTTATGCATAATGATCTTATACATAATGATCCTATTTATAGTGATCTTATGTGTAATAATATACGTGAGACGAATAGTTAAAAAAAGAAAAAAAGTATGTGGTCCTTGTTGGAATTACTTGTTCATTGCAATAGTGCACTGCACCGACAATCTTGTGGAGAGCGAATATTACGAGCATCCTTAAAAGTTGTTCAAGGTTAGCCAGTTTCAAAAAGCCTTGTTAATAGTTTCCTTCATAGAAGAGTAGTCAAGACTTGTTTAAACATTTGATTTTTTCTGCCTTTGTAATTATTCTAAGATGGGTTTATAGTTTATTTTTATAATGCTTAAAATAAATTCAAGTTTCATCAAAGCCATTTAGAAGTCAAATTAAATTTTATGAATTTTTATTAAAATGCAAAAAGTGAGGCTTTTAAATACAAATTTTTATATACATTTTACTCAAAAAAAGTTAAGGCAACCTGATTACCCAGTATAAATTTAAATAGCATTTTTACTATGTTTAATGAATGAAAAATAAAATAAGATACTCTGATTTTAATTTTGAAGCCCAATGCAAAAATAATATGATCGATTAACAGAAATAAAATAAAATTAGTAACAATAATAGGAGGTTTCAAAATTATAATTCAACATAGTAAAGCGCTATTTAAAAATCCTACTTATTTTAAAAAAAGTGCTATTTACTTGTTAAGTTTGAAACCCCAATATTATATTGTAATAAACATTGAAAAATTCTATCAGATATAGCATATAAATGGTTGTTATAATAGAGAGTAACTGGAGTCATTGAATGTATAAATAAAGCAAAAATTTTGTTTTGAAATGTATTTGACAAGCAGATATAAATGCATTGAGGGGTTTCAAGTGATGCATTTCAAAAATAATTAGGATTTTTTAAGATTCTCGGTTTTTAATTTTGAAACTTTCATTTCTTGTAATTTCTAAATTAGGAATTAAAAAATTTTAATGGGTCAACGGGTCAACCAGGTAAGCATAATTATTCTGGATAACCACAGTAAATATCGGTTCCCGGGTTGGCGTGTGAGTGGGCTTAAGCTTTAACTAGAAATAACCTGAAAAAACATAGTAAAATGTTAATGTCATTAATAAATACTAGCATTTAGCATTCTTGTATGGTTGTTTTTTTAAAGATAATTATTATTGATCATCAATCCCTAAGACCTTGTCAACAATATTTGATACTTTAAATTCATATTTCTACGAAATTATAATTGCATAATTTACATTCTTGATTTTTGTTATATACAAGTCAAGTTTATGTTTTAGTATTTTATTTATTGCATACCTTTACTTGATTTCGATTTAGATTATTGTTTAAATTTTAATATGTTATTAAAATTAAATTAAAAAGTTAAAGTAAGAATTACTATATATTATATACATATTAAATCTTGTTTCAGGTGCCTTAAATATATAAAAATTCATCAAAGTAAAAACAAAAGAGTATTTGATTCGTAATATAAACTTGTCACAATTGGTATTTTTCTTTATTTTTTTATCAACAATATAGATACACATACTTCATGAGACCTGCTTCAGAATTAAGCTTTTTATAAATTGAAAAAGAAAAAATTACCAATAATATGTTAGTTGAGTTTAGAGTATGCGCAGTATTTCATTTGATGTTTTCTATTTAAATTGGAATTAAACTCGCATGTACGTGCTTTGCTCTCTATATAACCGTAAAAATGTCTAAATTTCAACTAGATAATACTTTGGGCATGATGAAATACTTTGTTATAATATAAGGGATATATTAATTAGCCAATTTTTTTATCAAAGTAATTTTAAAGTAATTTCGAAAGAGAAAAAAAAATGAGAAAGAAAGGATTACATAAAATGAAATCTAATAATAATTTGACCATTTTTTAAACTTCTATATTCTGATATAGTGATATTTACTTTGAGAACTCTCAATTTAACACTTGAGGCTTTATGAGTTTAATAAAGTATTTTGACATGCAAAATACTTTCAGCATATATGACCAAACTTTTATCTTTAATAAATACTATCAACTGTGCTAATGAACTACTTGAACTTTTCAAATTACCAAAGCTAGGAATTATACTAGAGAATAACCGTAATTTCTTGATAGCTTTATTAATAAAATTAATAAATTTAAGCTTTAATAATAAATTTAATTTGTAACAGAAAATTCTACCTAAATACACAAAAAAGAAAAAAAAATTCTATACAATTAACTATTGTGCGAGTAAATTTATTTTTTTTTTGTATATTTTCTATAGCTCCAAAGATAAGCTATGGGCAATCCAATAGCTAAAGCCACATGCATAAGAATCCCAATAATTCTAATAATTTTATTTGAGATGCTATTGTTTATAAATTTTATTTAAATAAGAGATTTATATTATTAATTAAGCAGATTATTTTAATAAAAAAAATGCATTTAAAAATGAGAATGCCTGTAAATGGTCGATTTGAAGTAACCCACGTAAAGATATTGTATCAAATATGTAAAAATCCATACTTGAATCCAAAGGTTCAGAAAAATCATTCGTAATATTGCCTAGATAGATAGAGTATTAATATATTAATATTAATTTATGATATGATATCAAGAATTCAAATATAATTATCAAAAAATATAAACATATAATTTTCAAAAATAGTGACTGTATGATAATTAAGTGAAGGTGGTGAATTGTTTGGTGGAATTAATGGTGCTGACCATTGGAATAGAATATTATTGACATTAAGTACAATAAGGTCTGGTGTGGATCTTAATCTATTAAAATTACAACCACCATAGATGATGATATTTCCATTAGATGCTGTAAATAAAATTGAATAAAATTAAATATTATTTGATAAATAATTTTAATATTGTATAATTTACCTAGTACAGCTGTATGTCCATTTTGTGAACCAACCTTATTACCAATGGCATACTATATAAGAGTAAATTATTTGAAAGTTAATGCTAATTCATAAACATTAAACAACGACGCAAGTATGAACCTACCTGACATTTACATGTCCCTGATTTGATTTTATACGTCCAAATCTAGTGCAAAACTTGTATTAAAATTTTTTTCTTAAACTATGATTAATACTACTGTATGATCAACCTTTACCTGATTAATGTCAACATCTTGGACAATAGTGCTATTGATTACTTTATATCCACCAATGAAACAATAATACCATTTTCAATGAGTGTTGCAGTATGAGAGGCTCTTTTCGTTGGAATATTAAAAGAAGATGAATCAATACTAATCCAAGATAAATTGATTGAATCTAATATGATAAAATCATTAAAAAACTCTGTTTTATCAAGCTCATAATTATATCGTACTGTTCCTCCACCAAAAATATAAATCCATCCGGTATCAGGATCAAAAGTAGATGAAGCTTCTCTATATCTTAATGGTTGAACTCCTGCAACTTCTGGAACTGCCCATTCATGGTTAACAGTGTCAAAAGTATATATTAAATTATCGCTTAAATTAGCACTATATAAATCCACCATCACGCCACCAATCAAAAATACTTTGGACCCATTTATTCCTACAATAGAAGCAGTTCCCCATATGATAAAAACAGGAAGCATAGAAAGAAGATCATATATCAAAAATGATGTGTATAGAGGCTTTGAAAGATCAAAACAAAAAACTAAGATACCACTTATTGTATAAAGTTTGGAGTCTATCAAAGCATCTGTAACAGCAAAAAGACCAGAACCCTTTATAACATAACTATAAATTATAATAATAATAAATAACAAAAGCATGTTTAATAAGAATTATTATATTACAGTATTTTGATGGATATTGTACGCTCAAAAAAATCTTTTCTCTTTATATTAGAGACATTTAAAATGTTAAATAAACTATTCAATTTAATACTTTAATTGCATTTTTTTAGAACAAAGCGTAATTGATAAAATACCCGATTAAAATATTACATAATAACTAGTGTGTCAGGTGGTGCATTCGCACTACCCATCTTATATAGGTTTTTTTTTGATCATATTAATGAGTTGCATGTAAAAAAAACTTCTATTACAGAACTTAATAGCTACTGTTGTACACACAATATATTGCTAAGGTAGATTAGCTTGCATTAAATTTATTATGATTTTATTCGTGATAACTATTTTAATTTACAAAGATATCATTGATTAATGATTAAATATATGAATTTATTGAGACCACATAATATTAAATTAGTGCTAATGAATGCATTACTCTAAATCTAAAACTCAAAATCAAATCATTATTCTTACTAATATACAAATTAAAAAAAAATTGAAAAGAATGAAAAATGGGTGAATTATTTATTTTTTTCAAAAGACTATATAAATAAATTTTTAATTGACATACTAAATTAATAATCTTAGACTTTAATATTATTTTAACCTCGCAAAGTTCACAATATCACATTTTCATTGTTTCATGTTGATAATCTACTTATTGGTATTGCATGTCTGTCTTTGGAGGAATAAATATTATAAAATTTAATCTTTTTGAAATGAGTATTGTATTATTAAGTTTAATATAGTAAATTATTTTGGTTAAATCAAAATGCCTTAATATAACCTCCAAATTATTTTATCAACTGTTAAATTATTTTATTATATTATAGATCCAAAGGTATAGTTTCTAAATTATATATCGTAATATTCTAGGCATTGTACTCATAAGTCCTGAATCTATTTTGAGCATTTTTATAAGCAAATCATTAATAAAATATTATAATACAAATCACTTTTGAATTATTATGACTTTTATCATAAATTACAGTGAAAATTCTTTTATATAATTTACCAGTTATTTCAGTTACAACAAAGTTGTTTAGGTTAAATTACTTTGCATTTGAAATTATCATAATTTCTATTATAAAATACTTAAAAATCTGTTACAGAACTTACTATTCTGTAACTGCTGTAAAGTATGTAGCTGAATAAGTTTGCATTGTAATTTCAATTGTGATTTCTATCATAAGTTGCTTAATTCTGTTACTAAACTTGCTATTCTGGTCACAGACGTAGTTAACTTTGTATTAGAATTATTATGATTTCTCCTATGAGTTATTGTAAACTATTCTGTTACAATATTCACTCTCTGGTAGCTATAGTACATGGTTGTGGTTGAATTAGTTTGTATTAGAATTTCAATTATAAATTATTGCAAAATATTCTTTACAGAACTTACTTGCTAGCCCAGTTACACATATAGAGTTGATTTGCATCAGAATTATGATTTCTATAATGAATTACTGTAAAAACTATAATTTCTATTTGGAGTTACTATAAAATTTTGTTACTTGCTATTCCAGTAACCATATTACTGCATATAACTAAGGTTTAGTTAGTTTGAATTAGAATTATCATGAGATCTAACATAGAACTTGCTATTTTGATAAGTCAGTTTGCATTGGAGTTATTATAATCTTCATGTAATTGAGATTAATTATTTGTATTGGAAAATTCTATTACAAATTATTATATTGTTTTTATGCAGTTAAGATTAAATTAATTTGCATTAGAATATGATATTCTTATTGCATAAAATCTTGTTACAAAACTTACTATTCTGGCAATTGCCATGTATAGAGTTGGTTTGCATAAGAATTATCATTGCTTCTATGTAATTAAGATTAAATTAGTTGTATTTAAATTATTGTGAGTTCTACTATAAAAAATTGTTACAGAACTTAAAGAACCTACAATTCTATTAACTATAGTATGTGGTTAATGTTTAGTTGTTTATATTAGAATTTTCATGATTTCTACTATAAAAAATTCCCACTACAGTACTTGCCACTAAATAGTTAAGATTGAGTAATTTCTATACAATTAATGTTGTGTAGTTTGTATTAAAATTATTGTGATTTCTATTATAAAAAATTCTATTATGGGACTTACTTGCTATACTTACTATACTTGCTATTCAGGTGACCACAATATAAAATATATGATTAAAGTTGAAATTGTATTGAAATTGTTGTAATTTTACTGTAAAAAAAATCAGGTACAGTACTTACTTACTACGATTTTTATCATGAATTACTAAAAATTTTGTTACAAAACTTACTATTCTGATGACCATAGTAGTGGTTAGAATTATTAATTTCTATCATACAAAATTTTGTTACAGAACTTATTCACCATTTTGGCAACCATACAGTATGCATTAGTTTGCACTGGAATTATCATAGTTTCTATTATACAAAATTTTGTTACTGAACTTATTTGCTATTTCAGTGATCATACAATATGTGTTAGTTTGCACTGGAATTATAGAATTATATAATTTTTATCATAACTATAAAGAACTTTGTTACAGAACTTACTTTTTATCCCAGTAACCAAAGTATTTAAAGATGAGTTACTTTATACCAGAATTATTGTGATTTTTAGAAGATTTAATTACAGAACTTATTCACTATTTTGGTAATTATAGATGTTAGTTTGTATTATAATTACAGTAAAAAAGTTTGTTACAGACTTACTCATTATTCAGTAATACATAGGAGTTGGTTTTATTAATGAATGTCGATAAAGTGAAAAGCTGAAATCCTGTTTCTAAAAATGAAAATTTTGAAATTAGTTTTTGCTTTTGCACCATTCAAAAATCATAAATAGATGGCAACAGAGTTGTTATATTATTATACAAAAAACTATACATATAGTTAAGATATCATATTGGTGCAATGTCTTAATTTCTTGTATCAATTATTAATTCACAGATCA
This sequence comes from Gigaspora rosea, assembly GCA_003550325.1. NCBI lineage: Eukaryota > Fungi > Glomeromycota > Glomeromycetes > Diversisporales > Gigasporaceae > Gigaspora > Gigaspora rosea. Next base: position 122,108 of record QKWP01000854.1, read on the forward strand.
ATTATGATTCATGATGATATTTCTGACATTTTAATTATATACTAATAAAGAAAATCTCTTTAAAGTGATTTTCTAAACATTTTGTTCTCAAAGAATTCTTATCATAAATAAGGCTGTAAATTATGTTTAAGCAAAACACATTTGATTTTTTTTTATTGAATAAAAAGCTTCAATTGGTTTATTAAACATTGTCATCCGCCAATTCTTCCATCAACGAACTTCCAAGCCTTCAATAATCTTGATCAAAATCAATCTTCCACCAGTACAAAAAACAAACACGTACTTACATAAGATATAGTTGGTGGCTGTTAGCCGTAAAGCTGTAAAGCCGTAATGCTTGTATGGCAAAGAACAACATATTTATCAGTTTCCAGTTTGGAGTGACTGGGTGTCATGCACGTAGTTACTTAATTATAATATTATAATATTATACTATAGTTATAGTATCACATTATTACCATATTGTAGCATTATGGCATTACAAAGTTGTGGCATTACGACATTACAGCATTATGGCATTACGGTGTTACAGCATTATGGCATATTATTTTTATAGTTATGCCAATTAATTCTACCATTGGTAAAACACCATAATTGCTGTAATTCAGTAATTCTACTACCAATAGTCCACCATGAGCCAGAAGATTTTACTTATTTCACCAGTTAATACAAACCAAAAAAGAAAAGCAAATTTTATAAATAAGCTGAAGTATGTGGGATAAAAATTTAGAGTTAAAGCCTTAATGTTAGAGGCTATATAATTAGATCGACACTTACTATATGTAAAATTACATTCCTGCTATTTNACTATAACATAAGATGAGCCAGAAGATTTTACTTATTTCACCAGTAAAAAAAAACGAAAGAAAATTTATAAATAAGCTGAAGTATGTGGGATAAAAATTTAGGGTTAAAGCCTTAATGTTAGAGGCTATATAATTAGATCGACACTTACTATATGTAAAATTACATTCCTGCTATTTTTATTAGCATGCCAAGATCAATTAAACATCAGTTTTTGAGTAATTTCATTTTTTCTTCTTTTAGTATTTGGATTCTTTGTGCAATAGTCTAAATTTGCACTCTCTGATTGGCTTCATAAGTTTGTATTACTGCTGTTACGAAAATTTTATTGTATAGAGTGGCTGTGCATGGGTTTAGGGCCACAGATCGTGGTTTGAGACTATAGATTTTGGTCTAGAACCATGGATTTTGGATTGAGACCACAGGTCTTGGTTTCAGACCATAATAATTTAGAATGTATATTATGATAGCTAAGTTCAGAGAATGATAATAAATAAAATAAGGAAGAATTCCTTTTCTATTCCATTTTAATATAATATATCATTTATTCCAAATCCCCTAATGAAAATCCATTCTGCATAACCTATGCTGAGCTAATTCAACCTCTTGTTAGCCAAGTCTCTCCCACGGTTGTACACCGCGCAAACAGAACTATGCAAATAAAAAAATTAGAAATTATAATGATCAACAGATTAATTGACAGTGAAATGGCTTATAAAAGAAAGACCTACTGGTTGATGAGACTTTGAAATGACTTATAAAAGAAAGATCTACAGATAATGAGTCGACGTTGAAATTGTATTATGAAAAGCCTGTCAACGAAGTGACAGGGCAATCATTATTGCGAGATCAGATGACTTTATGACTGATCATGTACAGGTTTTGTTATGTATCCTTTTATGGTTATTCTTTGATTATTGTCATGAGATCTTGTAACTTGTTTTACAGGTAATTTCAGGTTTGTATATGATTTTGATATTCACATGGTTATGATTATTGTTAGATCGATAATGTGTGTAAGGGATAATGACTGTGGCCAAGTATGAACTAGTGATACAGGAGGAGTATTTAAGGCCAAGAATTTCAGTAAAGAAGGTTATCTTTCTTTCCACTATTGCTCGCCTTGTGAAGGCTGGCTCTATCACCCTCTCTTACCCACCCAAATTCAAGCAAGCAGGGTTGTTTCTTTTGTTATATCAGGCTATATAGCTGCATTAGCAGTGCAAGAACCTGTAGTGTACCTGGCTCCATGGCTGCAAGTGGCAGTGCAAGGACTAGAGGTAGTTGGCTCCACGGCTGCATTAGCAGTGCAAGGACCTGTAGTATGTATACCTGGCTCCATGGCCGCAAGTGGCAGTGCAAGAACTAAAGGTAGTTGGCTCCGCGGCTGCAAGTGGCAGTGCAAGGACCTGTTTTGTACCTGGCCTCACGGCTGCAAGTAGCAGTGCAAGGACCAGAGATAGTTGGATCCATGGCTGCAAGTGGCAGAGCAAGGACCAGTTGTTGTATTTAGCTCCACGGCTGCAAGTGGCAGTGCAAGGACCAGTTGTTGTATTTGGCTCCATGGCTGCAGGTAGTAGTGCAAGGACCAATATAATGAAAAGCCTGTCAACGAAGTGACAGGGCGATCATTATTGTGAGATCAGATGACTTTATGACTGATCATGTACAGGTTTTGTTATGTATCCTTTATGGTTATTCTTTAATTATTGTTGTGAGATTTTGTAACTTGTTTTACAGGTAATTTCAGATTTGCATATGATTTTGATATTCACATGGTCATGATTATTATTAGATCGATAATGAGAGTAAGGGATAATGACTGTGGCCAAGTATGAACCAGTGATACAGGAGGTGTACAAGTCACTCTCGTTATAATGAAGTCCTCGGGCTGTAAAATTTCTTCACTATATTGAGAGATTCACTATATCGAGAGCACTTTATTATAGAAATAATAATTCTGTTCTAAAAAAATTCTTTACTATAGCTAATCTTCAATATCGAGAGTTCACTATAACGAGAGTGACTTGTATTTAAGGCCAAGAATCTCAGTGAAGAAGGTTATCTATCTTTTCGCTATCGCTCGCCTTGTAAAGGCTGGCTCTATCACCCTACCTTACCCACCTGAATTCAAGCAAGCAGTGTTATTTCTTTTGTTATATCAGACTCCACAGCTGCATTAGCAGTGCAGGGACCTGTAGTATGTATACCTGGATCCACGGCTGTAAGTGGCAGTGCAAGGACCAGAGTTTTGCTTCGCGGCTGCAAGTGGCAGTGCAAGGACCTGTTGTTGTATTTGGATCCGCAGCTGCAAGTGGCAGTGCAAGGACCAGTTGTTGTATTGGCTCCACGGCTACAAGTGACAGTGCAAGGACCATAAGAAGGTGGCAATCAATTAATCAACAATCACTTCACCGACATAACATTTCACTGACAATTATTCACCGACACGTTCATTTTACCAACAGTTTAGTTCACTGAAGCTCATTTCACCGACAAAGTAATTCTGGTCATTGTCATTAGGGTCAGGGTAGAATTAGGTAGAATTAGGGCTAAAATTAGTGTGCTTTTTGAAAAAAAAAACTTGTCAGTGAAATGAACTTTGGTGAAACAACTGTTGGTAAAATGAACTTGTCAGTGAGATTTGTTGGTAAAATGTTATATCGGTGAAGTGATTGTTAGTAAAATAATATGAACCCCTATAAGAATGAACCTCGCTCATATCGGCAAGAACACATTACCGATTCTCTTTTCAGCTATGGGAAGATCGACGGTTTCCCTCTATATGAAAGCATCATAGGTATCCATTTCGTTTGCTGTTATGATAAATGCATGTCGTTATGGTGGAAAATGTGATTATGTATATTAGATCCAATAGTGTAGCGAGCCCTAATCCCATATGTTCTTCAGATTTGTAAATAATGTCATTCAGTTTTTTGTATAAAGTCAGCTGATCGAGCAATAATAATAGATAAAAGAAAGATCTACGGGTTGAGATATTTCTTAGATTCACATTTGTTTATTTCCACCGATTATTATATCGACAATCATACAAGTTTTCGATGATCCTAAATGATTAATGGTGATCGAACCAATCAAAAAAAAAACAAGGGAAGATCATTTACTTCGAACTAACCAAATGCATAAATATGACAGCTGACGATTAGATCTACATAATGGTAATGAATGAGAGAGGGCAAAAAAGATTAACAGGTACGCAAGTGCCAAATGACGAAATGATCTATGCGTTGAAGGGTCGGAATGAAAAATTGTATTATTGGATATTATATTATTGGATTAGTGAGATTGGCAATAAATGAATAGTAAACTAATTTATTTTAATGATAGAAAAAATATAGTCGATTAATTCTTATATCTATTTTTTAGTTCTACGAGGCTAAATTAGAGTCATAAGTTATACATTAATAATCATCGACAGCAATATGATATAGTGGTTTGAAATTAACTAGAAAAGTCAAACTGATCAACATACTTTATCCAATTTCAAAGCAATAAGTCCATTGTTATATTTAAAATGTTAAATAAACTCCGAAATATTTATTCTGTTTTGAGTAGTGGTTCGGTAGATCAAACAATTCAATTTATTTAAATTCTTTAATTGCAATTGCATAATTGATGAAATACCTGACTAAAATATTACGTAATCATTAGTGAAATGGGTAATATCACTTCACCGACATAACATTTCACCAACAATTATTCACCGACACGTTCATTTTACCGACAGTTTATTTCACCGAAGCTCATTTCACCGACAAAGTAATTCTGGTCATTGTAGTTAGGGTCAGGGTAGAATTAGGTAGAATTAGGGCTAAAGTTAGGGTGCTTTTTGAAAAAAAACTTGTCAGTGAAATGAACTTCGGTGAAACAAACTGTCGGTAAAATGAACTTGTCGGTGAGTATTTGTCGGTAAAATGTTATGTCGGTGAAGTGATTGTCGGCGAAATAATACGAACCCAAAAATTCCATTGTCTACTATATAAGTTATGAAATCCGAAGCGAAACTTACCCAAAACTAATTTCAAAAATTCTCAAGTAATTTCAGATAGACAACTGCATAATTTCCTGTGAATTTACCAATAGGCACCTTATTTCGCTGACAATCAAAGTTATTTTATACATTCAATTTACGGACAAGTTTATTTTATACAAATAATTTATGGACAAGTTTATTTTATCAGTAATACAATCAATTTACGGACAAGATTATTTAATAGACAGTTTACTTTACTAGCAGTTAAATTTATTTCATCGACATCTCATTTCACAAAGTAATTCTGTCACTGTCATTAGGGCTAGTTTGGAAATGAGGTTATGGTTAATACAATTTGTAAGAAAACCTTTCTGTAAAATGAGCCGTTGATTAAATCCCTATAAGAAAAGTGGTCCGGGTTCGCACGGAAAAACAGTGTATAGGCATGTGGTCGAGTGGCACGTGCTATGGGTCGGGTTTGCACGTGCATGGTTCGAATAGGCACGGGAATCGGCGGACCGTGTTGATCCGTATACACGTGCCAATTTAACGTGAAATCACGTAAATCGTCCGTGCCTTTTGTAGCAGTTTACTAGGGTGTCCAGGATTATGATCCGGTAAATGCCAAATTATGCATCCGGTAAATTGCAAATTATGCGAATTATGCGGATCCCAGGATTAAGGTTAAAAAAAAATTGCTGACCAACCAAATTTCAAGATCTTCTGTAATATAAGACAAATTTTATAACCGTCTATGAAACTGTTTTTTACGTGTTATAAAATTTTATTATATAAATAATATTTTCGAATTCTAACCTTATTGCAAGATTTTATCTCTTATCTAAAAGCACGAAATTTACTAGAAATTTTTTTGTGTTCTAATTTTGCCCGTGGTATGTACTAAAATTATCTGCAACTTACATTGTACAACCAATAGTGCATAATCAATTATTGTTACTACATTCGAGGTGTTATGAATATCAGTATGTGATTTTAGTATGATTTACCATAGAGTTTGCTTAATTATCACGCCTCATAGAATTTAGGGTTAGATCTACCAGAAATTATGATTAATTCCAGCCGGGTTTTTTAGGGAGTGATGGTACGGTTTGATAAAATCACATCCGTACCATACTGATCTGTAATTCCCTACATTCGGATCTATTGATTTTAAGTGTAGATAGAGTGTAGATAATATGATAGTTTAGCCAGCATTATTCACATGACCCTGCCAGCGTTAGAGTATAATATAGGCCGACTTGATAATACACTCTGTAATTTAATCTGTGTAACGACAATTGACCAATAGAAATTCCTTTATACGAGAGAAAGGATAAATTATGCGAGATTATGCGGGCTTCTTTAAATTATGCGAAATCGCATATTTTATGCGCTATAAGGTGAATTATGCGAATATTATGCCGGATCATAATCCTGGACACTCTACAGTTTACTAAGCCAATTGACACGTGCGATGGCACGTGAATGGAACGGGTAAGTAAATATAAATTTATGGTCCACTTTCCAATAGACATTTTATTGGAGAGGACCGGATAATAGTTGAAGTATGTACATATCTGGAAGCTAAAGCAACTGCAAATGTGTAAAATCTTGCAAGGAATCTTTTTCCTTAAGATACCAGAGCAGGCTTACTCGCGAGTTTTTGAGATATTGCAACTTTTTTTAAAAAAAAATCGTTTGTGATCCTTCGCTCTTATAGTACTCCGTGAAACGAGCCAGCACGTGTCATTTTTACCACGTGCCATTCCGTGTAATTCGACGTGCCATCACGTACAACGTGCATATGCGTGCCACCGAATGCGTGCCATTCCGTGTGACGTAATATAACGTGCCACCCATTACCGTAGTATCCCCTTAATTTTCCTATTTAATTATATATACTATATATAAATTTTGGCTCGCATTAGTCAAGTCCGATTTTGGCACGTGACTATTGCGGGGTTTGACTGTAGTGTGTATAGTATATGAAATATATTATAGAGTCCTATCTAAAGTAGTAGAGTATGTAAAACAAAAGTAGTAGCGTAGTGCAACTTTAGATCTTTATACTCATACGTATATTTAAAAATCATACCTATCCAACTTATAAGTAGGAAAGATGGCAATACTTATAAGTATAGTAAGTATGAAAACGATCATACTTGTAAGTATAAATATACTTGTGCGACGAAAATTTGAAAAAACATTTCAGTAACACAAGTACTAGGCTTGGGTGGCCGTAAGCATAATATAGCATGATGGTGATAAATTGATGATTAATTAAAAAGTATAAAGCGAAGCATAAAAAAATTAATATAGAAAATAAATGATGTAATTATATAGTATAGAATATAACAGTAAAAATAAGTAAAAGGGAAATCGATGCACATATGATTTTAAGAACTATATATTCAAACGAAGGTTCCCTTGAATTAAAATTACAGTAAAGAATTTTTTAATCCCGCAACATTATAAATGACGTATAATTGTATATTAAGCATTTCTGCATAAAATTTGATATGTAATATTTTTCGGTTTTTAATAATGCCGATGTATTATGAATAATCGTATGATAGTGTATGTGCGTACAGTACATTGTACTTAAGACTTTTTTCTTTTAAATAATTGAAAGCTACTACATACTTTTGTTCGTGTTTACTTTCTTGAAATGGACGATCGTTACTTTCAAACTATCGATGATCCTGACCTTCATATTCACGATGACCTGACCTCTATGTTAACTATGATCCTGACTTTCATATTGTTGATGGGGTTGAAACTATCTACGAAGAAGATCTAGAATCCTTCGAAAATAAAAGTGTATTGATTTCTTCTGATGATGAGCTTCAAGAGATTGATGATACTATTGCAAGCGATTTAAATGAAGATATAATAACTTATTTTACTAAAGAATTGGCAACAAAGATATTTATCATACTTTTTTTATTTTTACCACTGCATCATGACCCATCGTTAAATCAATCAAATTAAAATTTTTTAAATATGATCTAACTGACCTGATTAAATTAATTATTGTATATCACGTGGACAAGCCACCGATAGTATATAAAATAGTATACATACTAGCATAATCGACTTAAATTTTTATATACTATATGTATATTATACGCTTTTCTTAAAAAAATTTAGTATACATATATGTATATTATAAGTTTTTCTTAAAAAAAAGTTAGCATACATATATGTATACCTTACGCTTTTCTTTTTTTATTAGCCTACGCAACGTCTTTTGTGGCATTAACCTTACGATTATAAACAACACCTATGAAATATGTATAGTACACTGCCATTCCGTAAAACGTGCCTATACGTGCCACACTGTCCGTACCATCCCGTGCATATACACTGATTTCCCGTACCATACCCCGAACCACTTTTCTTATAGGGAATAAACTTATTTGCGAATTGATTGTCTGTAAAATAAACTTGCCTGTGAATTATTGTGGTTTGTATCCCCTCTGAAAATTATCAAAAAAAAAACGGTTGATTTTAGGTGATTACTGGTGAATTCCGATTTCTTAAAACTATGAAATTATTATATCTACAAAAAAATTTTTTTTTTTTTGATAATTTTTAAGGGGAATACAGAAAATTACAAACCACAATATTCTTGTCGATGAAATAAGGCGTCCATGGTGTGATTATTGATCTGCATTAATTTTTCCATATCCAAAGGATTCCAAAGGATTCGGATACTGTATCCGTCTAGCTTCTATATGCTAATTCCCTATTTAGTTAACTTATTAATATAACTTTTATAACATCTTATACACTCTTATAATAAAGCGCTACCTTGAACAATAAAGATCAATTAGCAAGAAATTAAAAGTATCTGCATCAAATTAAAATAAATACAATTCAGTTAATCTCTAGCCTAACGAACTCAGAATTTAAATTTTGATCTGATGAAATTTAATCTGATGCACGAAATATACACTTAACTTGCCAGGCATTATTAATCTGATTCAAATAAATAAAAAAAAAACATTTAATCAGCATAAACACGGTATAAAATTATTTTTTAGAGAAAGACAAACATTTTGCTAGAAATATGAATAAAGTAATTAAAAGAACTTGGACAATATTAAAAAGCATTTTTATTATTGGATATAAATTTATTATTCCAACATATTTACCTTTTTTCTTTCCTTTTCTTTTTTTATATTTTGGTTTATATGAATTTTTATCTCTGACATATTGGTTTTTTTGCTCTACTTATGTAACTTTGTTAATTCCTTATGGAACATCAATTTCAAAGTTAAAAGATTTGTATTGGCTTCATAAGCGATTGTTTATATTACATTCACAATTCTTCATGTCCTTTATTATAATAACTTTTGTTGGGTTTATTGCTCTTAGTTGTTACTTATTTCGGGTTACCAAACCCTTAAACCATCCTTCTATTTTACCTATGATTTTGTCAAGAGATAGCATACTTAGTCAGTATATTGTATACGTAAGACTTATCTGGTTAAACTATCTCTACATCTCAGTTAATAGGAACAAGTTAACTATTTTCCCTTCTTGCTCAAATCATTTATTCAATCAAGTTATTATACAAATTTTCTATATAGATCAATTCTGCTCTATCTTTCATTCGACTGGATATTATGTTTTTGAAATAATTATGGAAAGAGAGGTTTTTTCTAAAATTTATATAATAATTGCATTATCAATTCTTGTTTGTTTTATTTTATTTAATATTTTAACAGTCGTGTTTAAAGATTTCTGGTACTTCAAAATTATACACGAAGAATTCAGTTCATATATATCTATCATATGTTTAATATGTTCTAAAGAAAAAACTTACCCAACGTGGTGTCAAGAATGTGGAGCTAGATATTTCAAAGAGAATTTTCCTAATTGGACTAGCGGAGATGAAAATATAGATAAAATAATAAGAGAAATACAATTAAATTCAAAATTTCCTTTGATTTTGTTGAGTGGATTCCATATGAAAATATTGAGATTGAGGAACAGGGAAAAATGATTGGTGATGGTGGATTTGGAACTATTTATAAAGCACTTTGGAAAGAAGGCCCAATCTCTGGAATTTCTGCGAATGAAACAAAGTTTAAAAGAACGAAAGGAATTCAGGTTGTATTAAAAAGTTTAAAACGTGGTGATATTCAGGAATATTTAAAAGAGGTAACAAATTATTATTACAGTATATATATATATTTATTTATATCATTAATGCTTTAAAGCCTATAGTATATTTATATTATTTATAGCTTTGTACGCATATAAAATGCAGTACAAATTCTAATTACTATATAACTAAGACTGGATATAAAACTGGAAGATCGCCAATCATTCGTTGTTACGGTCTCACTAAGCGTCCTATACATAACTGTATAGACGAAGACTTTTACGAATATATATGCTCGTAATACAATGCGCAAAATTTGGTGATTTGAAAAATTATATATCTAAAAATTTCAATAATATGAAATGGTTTGAGGAAACTAAAGGACATAAGGATACCAGCGAGGGATCTGAACATGAACTTGTTCAAATTTTCCCTAAATTGCTTATTCTTGTTAATATTGCAAATGCTCTTAGAGTTATTCATGAAGAAGGTATAATTAATCGTGATCTTCATTGTGGTAATATTTTAATTGGTGTTAAAGGCATGACTTACATTTCTGATTTTGGGCTCTCTCATTCTTATGAAGATTTTACTACGGATAAGATATATGGTATCATGCCATTCGTTGCTCCAGAACTTTTAAATAAAAAAGAAGTCAGTATAAAATCAGATGTTTATAGCTTTGGAATTATTATGTGGGTACTTTCTTCTGGAATTCAACCGTTTCATAATTGTGACCATAATCACGAATTAGCGCTGAAAATTTGTGGAGGAATTCGCCCTCAAATGATAAAAAACTCTGCTCCAGATTGCTATAATGAACTGATGAAAAGATGTTGGAATTCTGATCCTAAAAATAGACCGACTTCATTGGAAATTTATGACACCTTGTGTTCATGGTTTAATTCAAAACATTATAAGAAATTTAAAGAGATCGATAATGCTGACAAACTGCGAAATATTCAAAAGGTTGAATCTCACACTGGATCTGAATTATCGATTAATATCCATCAAAACAGTGAAGCTAATACAGAATCGACAATGTCTTCCATAGAAAATAAAAATATTCAAGAGGTTAAATCTTGTTCTGATTCTGAATTATCAATTAAAATCCATGATCTTAATACGGAATCGATAATGTTTGTCATAGAAAATAATGTGTAAATTAATGTACACGAATTAATAGTCATTTAGAGAAAGATACGTTACGTATAATGAATAAAACTTTTTAACAAGCATTACTGAGTGACTTTACACCTAAGGATGACTTAAAACTAACTATATAATTAATTAATGGCTTTTATTTTATTTATTTATTTTTAACAAGTATAAAGATAATTTATTAGATTAAAAGAATGATTTATACTTATTTACTATTATATTAGCAAATTTTTGGATTTGGGTTTACACATGGGTTTATAAAATGATCTCCAAATTTAAGTAATTATTAAAAAATATACAATGTAAATTTTTTATTACATGTATAAATATAAAAATAATTTAAAAAGCAATTAAAATTTTATGAGATCAATAAAATTTTGGTTCATTAAAGTAATTTGGTGAGAATTTTGAGTTCAATGTTCTCATGATAATAATTTGTCGGAAAGTTTTATGAGTTAAATATTATCGGGAGCCACAGTAATTTGAAAAGTTTGTCAAATGCAAGATTTTAAGACTTTATAGAATTACATATTTGATTTGTTTACCTCTGTTGTTTTCACGAAAGTAATTTTGTAAAAAGTTGAGTTCAGTGTTTTCACAAGCAGTTTGGAGAAATTTTAAAATTTTATTTTCAAGAAATAATTTGACGATTAAAAATTTTGGCAATACTATGTTATCTTTTTTGTGAGATAGTGTAATTTACTTTGTCCAATCAGAAGTCGTGAGAAATTAGGGCTTTCGTTGTACACCATAAAATTGTTTGTCATACATGACTATCGTTAAAAGAAAGTCAACTTTTGTATTGACTTTTTATTTTTACTCATAAACATGAATAATAAACCTATTTAAAATTTTTCAAATTTGCTTGAAATCTCTAAAGATTTTGATGTAAAAATTAAAGTTGGTGCAAACCCAATTATTAAAGAATTTAAAGCTCATTCTAATCTAATTGATTACTTTAAAGCTGCACTATCTATCATCACGATGGGCAAGGAGAGAAAATGGACTTATAATATTTGATAAATCTAATATTTCCCCACCTGTGTTTGAAATTCTTATAAAGTATGTATACATTTTTAATTTACATTTCATTCAATTATTTGTAATAATTTCTATGATGTTAAATTGAAATGCTGATTTATTTTTCATAAAATGAAGTTATATTTATACAGGAAAATTTTCCAATAATAATAAAGTTAGTTTTTTCGACATTTTTATTAGGATTAGTCAACAAATTAAAAGATGTTGGAGAAATTAAGCAGTTGGGTACTTTAGAAAAGGTAAATTTCTCAAAGCATCGAAATTTTATGAAGAAATACTCAAAAACATTCCGCATAGTGCTGTAGATCAAAAAAATGCTTCAAGCTGGAATTTTTCTAATTATGAATTTGGATCAAAAGGAATAAATGAGTTATCAAGGGTGCTTTGTAAGAAATCCAACTTAACTTCCTTGGATCTTAACAACATTTTACTTGGATCCATCAACGTTAACTTTATGACTGGTTTTTTTCAAACGATCTGGGATAAAAGCATTGGCAGCCGCACTTTGCAAAAACTCCACGTTGAAAGATTTAAATCTTACTGGCAATAATCTTGGATTAGAAGGAGGGAAAGCATTAGCAAATGCTCTTTGCAAGAATTCCACGTTGAAATATTAAAACTTATCAACAATAATATTGGATCAAAAGGAGGGAAAGAATTAACAAGTGCACTTTGTGTGAACACCACATTGACTTTTTTGAATATTAGAAGTAATAATCTTGGACCAGAAGGAGGAAAAGCATTTGCTGATGCACTTAGCAAGAACTCTACGCTGACTTCATTAAATCTTAACAATAATGATCTTGGATCAGAAAAAGGAAAAGTATTAGCAGATGCACTTTGCAAGAACTCCACACTGACTTCTTTGTGTCTTGGTTTTAATAAATTTGGAAAATAAGTAGAAAAAGCATTAGCAGATGCACTTTGCAAAAACACCACGCTGATTTCTTTGTATCTTGGATATAGTGATCTTGGATCAGAAGGAGGAAAAGCATTAGTAGATGCACTTTACAAGAATTCCACGTTGAAAGATTTAAATCTTGACAACAATAATATTGGATCAGAATTAGGAAAAGCATTAGCAGATGCACTTTACAAGAATTTCACATTGATTAGTTTGAGTCTTTCTTATAATAATCTTGAATCAGAAGTAGGAAAAGCATTAGCTGGTGCACTTTGCGAGAACTCCACATTGAAAATTTTGAATCTACGTCATAATAATCTTGGATCAAAAGGAGGAAAAGCATTAGCAGATGCACTTTCTTGAATCAGAAGAAGGAGAAGCATTGGCAAATGCATTTTGCAAGAACTCCACTCTGACTTTTTTGGATCTTAAGTATAACAATATTGGTTTTAAATTATCATCATATTTATCAAATAATCCAAATTTTAAAATAAAACAATAAATACTATTAATTAGAGCAATATAGGAAATTGTATAGTTACGTAAATTATAAGCTTTTTCAAATTAAACGTAAAATTGTAAATTGATCAGTTAATATATTTTGTTATATTATTTAAGTAATAATCATCTATGAATGTGTGTATGAGAGATAGAGACTGTGTTACTGTCAATAACCTGTAATATAACAATTTGATAAATATTCATTCTTTAAATTATATGAATTTAATATAGATAATATAAATTTTATATCTACTTTAATGGTAACAAATCAAACTATTTGAAATAAAAATGTCATGTCAATTAATTAATAATAAGATAATGAAACTACATATGATAAAGTTTGTTTGAAATTTGACCCAATTTATTTTTCATATATTGAAAGAATAATTGACATGTATAATACATAATACAATTACATCCAAGGTTCTACGTAATACACAATTCTATTTAATATTAAATCTACTGAAACAAAATTAAAGGCAATTTTATTTTTTCTTTTTTTAGCAAGTTAAACATTTCAGCTATAATTAAAACACAGTATATAATGTGAACTTCGAAGTTTAATCAAACCTCGTTATAGTCATTCTTGATATAACCACTCTACCTTAATATAATCTCACTATTTTTAAACTTTAATTATTATAAACTATATAAAATTTGATCTTTATATAGTCGCTACTTTTTATAATCGCTAGATTCTTGGTTCCAGAGCTGGAGATTATATCGAAGAGTGACTATATTACTTGTAATTCTGTATATTCAAATCCGATTTTTTTATTTATATTGAATTAAATATATGAAAAGATAATGTTCAATCTACTATCGCCATTATTTCAGATAGTAATATATGCTAAGACCACGCCAGATTTATTACTTTCGGTAGAATTTACGGCTTTAAATTTGATACTGGTCATTTAGCATATGTTGAGAAAGGCTGGACTGGATCGGAAATCAATAAATATGGGTCACACAAATATCAACCACACTAATATTATTTATAAACAACAAGATTAATGAAAAAGAATTGTTTAGCTTTTTTTTTTTCTTATGTACGTTTCAAGGAAATTGACTTTCCTGTGCGTGCAAAAATGGGGCGCATATATATGTTTTTTTTTTTAAAAAAAAATAAAAATAAAAAAAAAGTCTCCTCATGATTTCTATTCTTAACATTGATTCCTTGAAAAAATTTTTCTTTTAAGCGAATGTAAATATTATTATATCACTATTATCACTACATCACTACATATTATATATTATTGCAACAAAAAGAATAAAGGAATTCTTTTTTCATTTATCTAAAAAATAACCAATATCATAAATGATATATCAACACATAATATTTACGTATGAGTTACGAGTTTGTGTTTGATTAGCAATATTCTTTGGTTGTCATTTGGCCCTTTAGGTTTTAAATGGTGAAAATTATAGCATAAATAGAAACAACTATTCAAAGATTAAAAGACAAGGGGCCATTAAGGAATATATACTTGTTAATACTAAATTGGATTATCGAGATTTTTTGAATTTATTTTAATTATACAATTTTTTTTCTTAATAGTCTTCAAGGATCAAAATCGATTGACAAATTTTTTTTCTAAAATGAAAATATTCTAAATTGGATAAACTTTTTAGAATAGCAAATAGTTTTTCAAATCAATTTTATAAAAATACTAATTCTCTAGCAATTGCTCCAAGGGCGTGCACATTGAGAGATTTGGAATATGTCTAAAGTTATTAAACTAATCATATTTTTAATAACAGTCTTCCTTCTCGATTTTAGATGATTTTGAAACGGTTTTACTAATTTTTTACTGTTATTAGTGTAAAGCAATTTGTAGTTGTGAATAGTTCGTGTTTCAATTTTCACATTATCAGATTCAAATAAGTATCATAAATATCGTCATGTAAGTTTAAAGTGTTTATTCTTACGCGTGTATACAAACTGACTAATGTATAATATATCGTTAATAGTATTAATAAAATAAATATAACACGAATTATCAGGGTGACTTATTATCTATGAAAAAGTGAGTGAATATATTGTCAATATTTTTACTACGATAATCATGAGCCAACTGTTTGTTGTATAGGTGACGCCACGTAAGTAATCTTTAATTAGTGATAAAAGATTTTATATTAATTATACTTCCCTAATAATATAGAGCTTGGAATCGATGAATTTCGAGTGTTGATTTGTCACAACTTCAAATTTTCGAACATCGGTAATTTTGACCGATGTTCGAATGTTCATACAATTATTTAAATTTATCGATTGTGATATTATTTCTATATTACTTAATCCATTTACATGAATTATAATTCGCTAATTTATATCACAAAAAAATCACAATTAATCCTAAACATCATGAATAATAAAATCGATTATTATTATATTACGTTTTAGGAATACCATTCTTTCAGATAACTTTGGATTGATAATGTTCTCTTTGCACTCATAGCATTTCCTGCATCCGAAAATAAGCGTTCACTTGGTATGCTTGTTGCAAGGATCGAAGAAGTTTATAAATAATATAAAAAATCACTTTGCAGTTTTTTACATGACAATTAAAAATGCACAATCTGGAATCAAACCCAGGACATTTTTTAGAACTACTTCTCTATATTGAATTTTGGTTCTTTACAAACCGAAATATTAATGCAATTATTTTCATGATTGAGAGAGAAATCTACGTGAACATCAATAGAAAATGTAATAACTTTATTCAATATTAAATCAAATTCAATGTTTTTATAATGTCAATTTGAAAATTCGATTAAACAGAATTTATCGTCGTGAAACTGCTATTTATATTTATTGTTATTAACTTTCATTTATATTTATTATTATGAAAATGTTATTTATTAATCAATTCAAAAAATTTATCATTACTAACTAGTTAAATTTAATTTTTACGGATTCTCGATGATTGAACGAATTAAAAACTCAATTAATAGGGTGAACAATTTTTTATGGTAGGAAACCTGGCCAAAGGGATGAAAGGTCGCTTAGATGCAAAACTAAAAAAAAAAAAAAAAAAAATTGACCCAACCAAATTACAAGACCAATCAATTAAATTTGCAAAGCCTAATATTAATATTGGTTGCATCGGTCACATTAGAGAGTCGAACACATTCAGCCACATTTAAGTAAATTTAAAGTGTATATAACTTATATAACTGTAATATAACATTGCGATAAGCCATAAATTCACTATACGCAGTCACATGTCAGCGTTTTAAACGAGCAATTATCCGACAAACTCTTATGATCATGAATTTATTTCTGCCTGTTATTTTTTTCATGTTACGAAGTAATCACGTTTACTCGAATTAGAACTCAGCAAATTTTTTAAAACAACTGGTCAAATGATTTGCTGACACGTGCCGCTTTGCGGCACGTGTTCATTTGCTCGGCTGAACCAATTCACCGTTTTTCAAAAAGTTTTGCCGAATAATGTATACTTATCAACCCGAAATTGTCCATGTTTACATATTTTCACATTCATGTAACCATACTTTTCATTTTCATACTCCGTTCCTGGTATATTATCAATATTAATCAAATTAGAGATTTGACATACTATTGGATAAACGAGTCACATCTCTACTAATATGTATGAGAATGTAATATACTATGTATTTTCATGAATGAATAAAAGAATTCGCATGAATTGCCAATTTTTTTTAATTAAAGAACTCAACGTATTTTAAATTGTCTTCGTTTGCATTTTGGTCTAATATATTATACAAGTAATTTCCATAAAAATCAGACGCCAGATAGTCTGTTTAGATATATATGTATAAATATATTTGACGTTAATATCCATCATTTTGATCCCTCTCACTCTTGGCTTATCTTTACAATGAATCGTTATCATATATTATTCGCTGTTATTTTCTTTGTTTTGTTTTTGGAACATGTTTCATCTCAAAAATGTACTTGCCGCTATAATATCGACTGTGAAACAGTTTGCACTTTTCCTGTGTGGGAATGGTGCTTAAATGACGAGTGCGTAAAGCCATGCAGTCAAAATAGTGACTGTCCTTTGAAAATTTGTAACAATGCAACTTGTGGTTGTCATTCAAATAGTGATTGCACAGCTGCATTTCCATTTTGTTATCCGGTCGATGGTCGTGATTATGGAGATTGCAGGATTTGTAAAGACGATAATGATTGTGTTAAAACAGGAGTTTATGGTTTTAATATTTGCGTTAATGGCAATTGTAAGGAATGTGATGCTCATGATCAATGCAATGATGGACAAGTTTGTAGAGAAGGAAGCTGTCAATACTGCCAAAAAGACTCCGATTGTCCTTCATCTCTAGGAGGGCATTGCAATGCAGATCTAGGAATGTGCTGCACTAATTCTAATTGCACCTGTAATAGTAACAGCGATTGTTCTGTTTGGTTTCCTAATTGCGGTAACATTAATGATACTATTAAAAGATGTGAGGGTTGCGGCGACTATGAGTGCCCTGATGGTTTTTGCCTACACAATCTTTGTTGTAAACAAAAAGGATGTACATGTAAAGCTAGATCTGATTGCCCAGAGGATTCTTATTGTAGTGTAGCAGGATTTTGTAAAAAATGCCCTACACATGCACCATCTTGTTAAGTAGTACTGATTTTGTTATAATATGTACGAAATATCATTTCAAATGTAATTATGCTAGAAATATTATAAAAAAAATATAATTCTTATTTTTAATTGATTAAAATATATAAATTTTAAACAAATATAACAGAAACATTTTTGTAATCAGGGCAAATTTGCTTGAATTTGAGACGGTTTTTAAATTTCAATAAATCAATTTAAATATACCAATTGGTTTAGATTGTATAATTCAAATCAACTTAGCAATTCTATTTATTGTAAAACTGTATTACTAATAAATTCTGGCAATCAACCATTTTTTTAGACTAGAGATGTATAAGTTGGGCCAGATATTCCTATAATTTCAATATTAAACCAAAATACATTAAGAAATTGTAAATTATTTTTTAATAAAGTTTTTTTTTTAAATTTGTATGTTTATATCATAAACATCTAAATAGTACACAAATGCTTTTTGATAACCTTCTTTGTCTTTGTAATGATTTCGCAACCATATTTTAGCATCATATTTATAACTTGACTCACTTTTAAATATAAATTAAAGGCTAATTTGTCATTTTTTTGCCTGCCGATATTTTTTTTAAATATTAAAGTTAAATTATTAATGCAAAATCTTTTCATAGTTGACAATTGAACTGATAGACATAAAAGAGGATTGGTATTCCTTATCATGGAATTTTTTACAAGCATGTTGATATAATGCTTAAGATTTCGATCATATTACGATATTGTATATATTTTCTTATTAGATATAAAAATGTATAATTGCTTAAAACTTAAATTTTTCAAGACAGATATCTGAATTAGAGATGCGAACTATAAACTTAAATTTATTGAGCTGCACTCACCAATTAAAAAAAAAGTTATGTTTATGTATTTGTAAAAGAATACATGGCAAATGGTGTATGTCAATTGGGATATCAATTTAATCATTGAATTATTCCATAAAGTAAACAGTTTAAAGGAACTCGTTCCATGATATTTTGAATTATTAAAATTTTAGTCAGTTTTATATGAAACACCTTTAATTCCAAATGATACCCCGTGGAGAATTATTTTGGCAGAATTGATTTCATGTTGCGAGCTACAATGATTATATTTTTTATAATAAAAAATTTTCAGAATTAATCTTTAAAAATTTAATTATTATATTATACTTGGCCATTAAAACAAATTGAAATATTAACTGTTTGTTTTAAATAAATTTTATATCAATTAAAAGTTTAATATCTTTGTAGATTCAATTTTCTTGTGATGGTGATTCTGGGGAATTTTGAAGTTTTGGATTGATACGATATTTGTAAATTATGTAGAGCTGTTACCTAGGTTGGCTTGGTCCGTACAGATAAAATTTTGACGGGTCACGGGTCAAAAATTGGCTTGACCCGAGTCAAACGGGTTAGTTAAGAGACTGATGAATTATAATAAATCGATGTAGAAAATGAATGAACTCAAGTTACGAGCAAGGTTAAAAAGTTTTTTTGATACAAAGCCCGCGATGTTCCTATTTAATGATCATATCGCAAGTATACATTTTAATATACGACTTAAAGTATAAATTAAACAAGTTTGACCTATATGATTTTTGACCAGCTCAACTCGGGTCAAACCCGGATTGCTATTTTTCGACCCGGGTCACAGTTCTAAAATTATGTAAAACGCATGAATTATTCATATATAACACAGATTACTACGTATTATTATTTTTTAAATGATATTATTAAATGAATGGAACCGTCAGCTACCCGGAATATTTCCTGTAATTACAGTACAATTAGAATTAAAGAATTTCTCTTTTTGAATGAGGTTATTTAATTTAAAACCTTTTTGTTTGCAGTTTGCATCTCTAAACAATTACCGTATAGACCCGAAATAACGCTCAGGGGCGTTATTTCGAAATCTGGCACCTTAAAATAGCATATATGATCTCAAATTAATGCCCATGCGCGCCCCCGAATTAACGCGCACCCTGCACCGACCATAAAAAAAAATTTTTTTTACAGCTGTTATCATTATTCCTGGGACACTTGGCAAAAAATGAACCAAATGATTATTATTTTCTTATGTTATTGTTCATGTGATATGATCATGTAAAAATTTTTTGCCTTGATATTTTTTGTCATAAAATGACATCATCATTTATGCAAAATGTCACGACAAAAAATTTCACATACTAATATAATATGAACAATAACATCGATATTGGACATATGAAAATAATAGAGAATTTTTTTTATCAGAGTTAATGTCACTCATATGCTGCTACGCAGCATATGTAAGTGACATTAATTCTGATAAAAAAAATTCTCTGTTATTTTTCATATACCCCAATATCTTATAGATATAATGTAATGTTAATTGGTTTTCCAATCTTCATGTTGAATTCTTGAAACAAAAAAAATGAGTTAAGTTCAAGATTCTTAGCGCTTTACTGCAATAAGTCTTTTGTCAAATAGTTAGTTTTTTTGTGCTATAATCAGAATGCTTATATGAAAACTGTGTATTTCTCGTGAATATAATCAATTATTGATACTATTAATATATCTGTAATACTAATAAGAAACAAAAATCTATTTTTTAAAATAGATTTTTGCAAAACAAATAGATTATAATATGAAAACACTTTTAAATAACCAGAAATTTTTTTTATATAAAAACCCAGTTTTTTATACTATATTATTGTATTATATGCTGTTAAATTAGAAATTTTTAGCATAGCAAAAATTTTTGTGTCTTTTAACATGCAAGATAGCACCAATTATTTGCTCTCTTTTCTGTATGTCAATTCTTTTTCATGCGATTAATATAAAAATGATTTACAAAAGCACAGGTTATATTTATAGGCAAGTCTAATTACTAATTAAAGCTGAATCTGTCTTATTTTTGCTGCACCACACAAAGTTCAGTAATTTATTGTAGGGATGTTTAATAATTATATTTATACAGTATTTATTTACTATTTATCCCATAAACGATTTTAAATCCAGAGCAAATTTGCCCTGAATTTATCTATAAAAATGATTCTGATTTATTTTTTTAAAAAATTTATATATTTTAACAAAAATTTTTTTAATAATATTTAAGTTATATATAAGTTGAAAATATTCAAATTTAAAATTTTTTAATTAAAAAAATAATTTATAATTTCTTAATAAACTTTTTAAATAGGAGTAATAAATTTGTAGCCATGGCTACTGTAACTGCATTTTATAAAATCGTTAATAATTCAAAATTTTACTAGAGTAACCCCTGTTGTGTTACTAACAAAAAATGCTCCTCTCGCGATTTTGTAGTAATTTTTACTTTAACCTTAACCATAACCCTAACCAATCACAACCTAACCCTAACTCTAACTTTAATATTACACTAACCCTAACTCTAACCCTAACTATACTATATTTGGGCTTAGTTATAGACCCTGGTTACTGTAACCTATGGTTACAAAACAATTATTTCATTTTTTTTTTATTTGAATTATATGGATCCATAGAATTCAAATAAAAAAATTTCATCAAATTTGATCAGGTGGTTGCACGTTGCAGAAATATCTTTGATCAAAGTTTTAGAAAAAAATTTCAAAAAACGTTTCACATGACAGATAAGTTTTCAATTTTTTGACAAAACTTTGATCAAAGCCATCTCTGCAACCACCTGATCAAATTCGATAAAAATTTTTTTATTTGAATTATATGGATCCATATAATTCAAATTTCATCGAATTTGATCAGGTGGTTGCAGAGATATATTTGATCAAATTTTAAAAAACTTAAAATTGTAAAGCAGGTTTGACTTTAAAAACCCAGGTTTTACTTTAAAAACTCAGATTTATTTATATAATAAAAAAAAAACAAGATTTTACTTAATGAAATGCAGACTCATGCAGCTATGTTTATTAACTCAAATTTTACTTATGCATCTCAGGTTTTACATGATACAAATGATAAACACAGGTTTTACTTTTTTGCAACTCAGGTTTCACTCTGTCATATTATAATTACTTTGTGTAATAGTAAATTTGCAGATTCTTATATTCTCTTTTTTGATCCCAAATATTTTGAAACTTTTCTAATTCTAATTGTAGTTGAATTATTAAAATAGTGGATTTCAAGATATTTGGGATCAAAGAAGAGAACATAAGTCTGCAAATTCAATGTTACACAAAGTATTATAATTTATAATACTTTGTATAACAGTGAATTTGCAGATCCTTATGTTCTCTTCTTTGATTCCAAGTATCTTGAAATCCACCAAGCCAATTTTGATGATTTAACTACCATTGGAATCAGAAGAACCTCCTTTTTAACTTTCAATTAGGGTACAAAAGCCTTTACTTAATGACATCTTTCATATTTTTAAAAGATTATTTAACCAATCATATTATTGCTTTTAACTTTACAGTATTGTAAAGGTTAAAATACATTAACTTTAAAGTTAGATTTGAGTTAAATGTAACAGCATTTGAAACCCCTAAAAAAGGGCATGTCAGTGACTGCTATTAACGTCGTTAAATGTTAAAAATTTTGAATTCCGAAGTAATCGTATGACCTATTACGTGATCATCCGGAGTGCAACCTTGTACACATTTACGGCTGTTGTAATACTGAACTGATTTAGGGTTTATTGCTTACTATAATTATGTTGTACAACCCGACTGTACGTGCATATAATAAATACACAGCAATTTTTTATGGTAAAAGCTTAACACAAACGTTTAGCAAATAAACTATGAATACAGTGAATTCATCAGACGATATTTCTCAAATCACAGATAATTTTAATCAACTGAGTTTCAATAACCATCAAAAATCGGCGGATATGAATGATCCAGACGGAATGTACAAGCTTGGATATTGTTATGAGTATGGAATTGGAACCGAAAAGGACGAAAACCAAGCATTCAAATATTATAAAAAATCAGCAGACATGAATAATCCTAAGGGAATATATCTATTGTTACTACTTAGGAATTGGAGTTGAAATTGATAAGCATAAAGCATTTACATATTATCTAAAGTCTGCTGAGGCAGGTAATTCTATGGGAATTTGGAAAACTGCTATTTGTTACTATTATGGAATTGGCGTGGAAAAAAATAATGGTAAATTTTACGAATGGAAAAAAAAGTGCGTTAGTTTTTATTTTTTTACGATGTGGTTTCTTATAAATTGGGAATATCTTATACAATTTTAATTATATTATTAGAGAGTAAGTATTAATCCACATATAAACTATTTAAGGCACATATATTAATTATTTATGTTAACTTAGCCCGTAAGTATGAAGATCATTTCAAGATCAGAAAGTTATTTAATTATTTTCATCCGAATTAATCTTTTCATTCGCATTAATCATTTCATTCGCATTAATTTAGTTAGTGAGTATAAAGAACATTTATTAATCAATGGAATTAAAAACAAGTTCACAAATCAAGAACATAAATACTTATTTAACATTATTTCATTCGAATTAATTATTTCATTCGCATTAATCATTTCATTCGCATTAATTTAGTTTGTGAGTATAAAGAACATTTATTAATCAATGGAATTAAAAACAAGTTCACAAATCAAGAACATAAATACTTATTTAACATTATTTCATTCGAATTAATTATTTCATTCGCATTAATCATTTCATTCGCATTAATTTAGTTTGTGAGTATAAAGAACATTTATTAATCAATGGAATTAAAAACAAGTTCACAAATCAAGAACATAAATACTTATTTAACATTATTTCATTCGAATTAATTATTTCATTCGCATTAATCATTTCATTCGCATTAATTTAGTTTGTGAGTATAAAGAACATTTATTAATCAATGGAATTAAAAACAAGTTCACAAATCAAGAACATAAATACTTATTTAACATTATTTCATTCGAATTAATTATTTCATTCGCATTAATCATTTCATTCGCATTAATTTAGTTTGTGAGTATAAAGAACATTTATTAATCAATGGAATTAAAAACAAGTTCACAAATCAAGAACATAAATACTTATTTAACATTATTTCATTCGAATTAATCATTTCATTCGCATTAATCATTTCATTCAGTTAGTGAGTATAAAGAACATTTATTAATCAATGGAATTAAAAACAAGTTCACAAATCAAGAACATAAATACTTATTTAACATTATTTCATTCGAATTAATTATTTCATTCGCATTAATCATTTCATTCGCATTAATTTAGTCGGTGAGTATAAAAAACGTTTATTAATTAACGGAATTAAAAACAAGTCCACAGATCAAGAAAATAAATACTTATTTAAAATAAAATACGATATTTTTATTATAAAGAAAATCGAAATATGGAAAATGTGCATATTGTAATTATAATAACACGTCTGAAGCATGGTGTCTGTCATGTGATCCAGATATAGCTATTCGAAGACGGATACCGATAAGTATAAATGCAGAGATTGATGATTGCATCAGAGAATTTCAACTTAGAATCTTTAGATATGAGGATGTATTTGATTGGATTCCATTTGATAGATTATCAGATGTTAAAGAAATCGGTAAAGGAGGATTTGGTTCCGTATACAAAGCAACCTGGTTGGATGGCAAACGGGAAGTTAAAAAAATTAAAGATGGTGATAGCTATATCTACGAGAGAGCGTGTGAACAATCCAGCATTGTCGCACTCAAGACATTATCTAGTTCTAAGGAAAAGGAAGATAATAATTTTTTAAAGGAGGTAAGTTAATTTATTGCTTTTATAACTTACATAATACATAATTTATTGAACTAATTTATTTTTTAAACTTAAGTTTAAAAATCTTCTAACATGCAAATTAAATGCTAATAAACTTGCAATATATGGAATAACGAAAAATATAAAAACAAATGAATACATGATGGTATTTCAGTATGCTGATAAAGGGAGCCTTAATAAATATTTAAGAAAGAATTTTAACGAACTTACATGGCAAACTAGATTACAAATTCTTAAAGATATTTCTGATGAGTTGGATAATATTCATCGCTATGCAGGCTACATTCACGCAGATTTTCATAGTGGTAATATTTTGCAAGGCCAACATACTAATGAAAATGTGCGATCTTATATTGCAGACTTAGGATTGTCTAGGAAAAAAGATGAACGTATTTCTGAAAGTGATATTTATGGTGTCATGCCTTATGTTGCTCCAGAAGTTTTATTAGGCAATCAACAGTTTACACAAGCAGCAGACATCTACGGATTTGGTATTATCATGGCAGAAATATCAACTGGTCAAAGACCTTTTGATGGACATAAATTCGATTCAAAACTTGCAGTCAAGATTTGCAGAGGATTGTGGCCAGAGTTTGTATCTGGAACTCCTAACTGCTATGTTGAATTGGCAAAACAATGTATGCATTCTGATCCACAAGAACGCCCTACTGTTTATGATATTTTTTGTAAAATTGGAGATTGGCTTAGGAAGATAAATAGTTCAAATAATAATGAAATTAAAAAGCAATTCTTAGATGCAGATAAAGTTGTTAAATCATTACCAGTATCAGAACACCCTGATGAAATGTACACAAGCAAACTTATTAGCACAAAATTAATTGCAAATGAGTTTAAAAGTATTTATTTTTGTATCTGATTTATTAAGAATTATACTGTATTTTAATATTAATACAAATATATTTATTTAGGTTTGCGTCAAACTGATTCTACTGATTCTGCTCAACTTGATCTTGACATTGATAAATCTTGAAAGCTTTAAAATTTGGATACAAATAACTAATGAATATTATAAACAAAGAATTTTTATCTTAAAGTTGATATAGTTCTCAAAATCTAAAATATCTCAAATAATATAAATTCTATAGCATAATAGAATTCTCTATAATAACAAACTAGCTGATATATTAGAAATCATAGTATTTAGAATATCTATATAATAATAAATATTTACATATTTTTATTTATCTTATTTATATATAAAAATCTATATATATAAATAAAACTATTTTGTTTTGAATATTAATTCACTTGACAAAAATTCTGCATTTGTAGTCTCAATATCTCTTAAACCGTTTGAAATTCAGGGCAGATCTACCTAAAATTTTCTGAAAATCACGTGTATTATAAATACACAAAATAATAACATAAACAATACAATACATCATAAATAAGTTTGAAAATGACATAAATGATGCGATACATTAAAATAAGTATGAAAATGTTATTTATTTTTTTATTTATGTTCATGGTACTTAATAAAGCAATCTGGGCATTGCTTATTAATCATCATCCGTAGGATCATTGATCGCGATTTCATTTTCAATTTCGTTAATTATTCATGTAAACTCAAAGGTATATGAGTCATTATCTTCAATATCTGCACTCATATTTCGTTTAAAAATAAGAATGTGAAAAAAATAACGATAAATAAATGGGAAAAGAATAACAGTAAATAATGTGAAATGTCCATGGAGGTTGGAGAGCATCCAGATAATCAACAAGTCAGAAGCGGAATTCTCAGTAAGGGAGGCAGTGAAATTTTTTCATGAAAAAGCAGGAAGACTAACAGCAACTCAACAAGACAACAATGCAAATACAGAAGAGTTAGAGTTCTGGAAGTGGCAAAAATTATGGTGGATCTCTAACAAAAGGAAAGACATTTTTTGGCGATTTCAACATGGGGCCATACCTCTAGGCTTTAGAATTAAGCATTTTGCTCAAGATGGTGAAGTATGTCCCCTATGCGAGGAAGAAGAACAAACCATCAAACATTTTGGGGTTGAATGTAAACTCAGTAAACAGGTTTGGAAATTTCGTACAGCTTTCTTAAAGATCCAAGAGAAGCAGTACCAAGGAACATAGAAGAAGTTACATCTGCGACAAACTTAAGTGATCAGCAAAATCCGCAAAGAAGAAAGGCAGTGATGTGGATACACATAAATGCAATATACGAAATCTGGCTCTGTTATATACAAACAAGATGGGGGATAATCCTATCCCGGAACCTATACTACCACACATAATTAGAAATAAATTGAACAAAGAAATTAAGGTGCTTGAGTATAATAAAAGTAAAATAGCCGGGCAAAAGTGTCGTTATTAAAACATTTAGTAACGAAGGACATTAAAAGGTTAACAAAAAAGCCTGATGTGACATAAAATTGTATATTTAATTTGATATATTAATAAAGTACACCACTAAGCATCTCTGTAGGGAGTTTTAAAAATCAAAAAAAAAATAATGTAAAATAGAAGATGAATAATCGATTTGATGATCATAGTTCCTGTGCAATGCAAGAAATTTATGAACTTTTTAAATAAAGTTTATCAATTTCTAAATAAAGTAAGTTGGAATTTATTAAAACCTTAATTTATCCCTTAGATTGTAATACAGACAAATTTGCCTGCGTATTTTAAAATTTTTAATAAAATTTTAAATATTGATTTTAGTCATATCTTTTCTAAGTAAAAAATATTCTTTGAGTTTTGTTTTAGTAACTTTGTTATAAATTTTTTTAAAATCATTAGAAAACTTTAATATAATAAATATTTAAAGTTCTTGTATTGGCATTTTTACTATTAAAATTTTTCTTTAGATTTTTCAAATTTTATATGTTCCCGTCTATAAAAAAAATCTTTACTTCTAATACAAGTCTTAATTTTTACAAGTATTAAAGTTGCAATAATGAAAGTTGTCATCCTTTATATAAACTACAATATTGTCTTAAGAACTATAGTTCTAAAACTAAAACTAAATAAGATCGCAAAAAAATTGTAATAAAATTTTTTAAAAAAATTTTTTCTTAAAATTATCTATTTTCAGCTTATATGTAACTATAATTTATTTTCTTATAATATAAAAACTAATTTTGCAAAAATGTAATCCTTATTTTCAAATATAATTGTACAAAGTTTTATTTAATTATTTTAGCATTTTAAAAAAGTAAATCAGAGCTAAAAAAGTGCAAAAACGCAGGCAAATTTGTCAGTGTTCTACTACAATCTAAGGGATAAGGTAATACAAGTATTACATGAGTTGCCGATCAAAATTCAATATTTCAGGACAGTTTTGCAGGAGAAACGGTTTAAGGGTAAATATTATTTAAATGCCAATATATCATGATCTTGTTCTGAATTTAATGATTTTGATACCATTCGATTCGTCTCGACAAGACAATTCGAATGGTATCAAAATTATTGAATTCGGTTTGCTAGATCATGAGTTATTCGCAAAAAACTATCTGTGGTACAGAAAACTTAAATTTTTGTAGAGCAGCATTGCAAATTGCTTTTTGCAAATATCTCTTGATCTAGTGATCAGAAGTTAATAATTTTGGCATCATTCAAATCATCTTGTTGAGACAAATTGAATAGTACTAGAATCATTAAATTCTGATTACTTGGTCTTGATATATCGGTAAAAACAAATTTTTAAAAAAATTTCAGGGCAGATTTGCAGGAGAAACGGTTTAATTTTTTTATATATTCAGTGATCTTGCTTCTTTTTATTAATGAAAAAATGAAAATTATTGCTGCCAATGATTGGTTATACATCTCTATGAAAAAGAAACCATTCAAGTACTAAGTACCCAAATCGATCTGCCATAACAACTTTTCATCTCAAGTCGGAGCCCGAACTTGCTTGAACTTTGTGTACCAAAGTACATCCAACTATCACTGACGCTAGCATTGTATGCCATATCAGGATCACTTTTTCCTTCCTTTAAATTTTTCCTTCTTCACAAAGGGCATGAAAAAGGGGAAAGTAAAAACAAACATAATAGAAAATGAATACAAACAAAGGGAAACAAAAAAGGGAAAAAGAAAAAACAAAAAAAAAGAAAAGAAAACGACAAAAAAAAAAAACAAAAGAGAGAAAATAAATCTAGATAATAGTATAATTAAAGCCTATACTATGCTCATAAAAATTATACAGTATTGACTTAGATTTCAGTACTGTATCTAAAGTAAAACCTGTAGAAAAATCTATATTTAGAGGTTGAAATATACCAATCAAAACTTTTCTAGAAGGCATCCATAGACGTCCATCAACCATTGTAATATACGTGAACACACTAGTAGCTAAGTGTTGTGATCTCTTGTGACTCTCGTGACTTTAGTTTCCATTTTGGGATAGGTAAACAATGTTGATATTTTGAAGGGGATAAGCCAAAATTCGTACTTTTTGGTAAAAATTTTGTGAAAAGACGTATAGAAGGCTAAAAACCAACGTGGAGAGAGTGTAGGAGTTTGCAAAGTATAGAATAGTATAGAAAACCAAACGCTTGCTTCCACTAATGCTTCTACAAGTTCTTGACATGCACTTCTGGTATTCACCAACTACTTTTCGATAGTTCCATAGACTTCTGCCGAGGAGCCACAAACCAAAAGGGAGTTCTTTTTCAGCTCTATTTCAGTTCTCCAGATAGTCTGAGGACTCGTCAAGCTTGCAACTACTATTCCTAGCTGCTATCAGAGAAGTTTTGTATGAAATTTTCTATACTAACTAAACACTTTTGTTGCAAGTCCATTTGGTGATCGTTGGTTTGAGGGATCATCAGAAAGAGTTGTGCTGGAAGGTTTTTGAGGAGAACCAGTTTAAGAGATAGTAGTTGTTGTTATAAACCAATATAATTCTTATAATTTTAGTTGTAATATTCATAATATAATCCAGAGCTTAATTTACACATTTAATTACTTAGACAATAATTTAATTAAAGCCTTTACTATTTGAATATTAATACTAGTATAAATATATAATATAAAATGTGGAGGGATAGTATCGTTCAACTTTTTTGATATCTGCTATGCTGATTTTTGCAAAATTCTTTTTTGGTAGGGGTAATTATTTTCATTTATTCATTTTTGAAGGAGTTAAAATTTTCACATATATCCTGCATATAGATTACGCTTTATGATGCAAGCTAACATTACTGATTATTAGTTATATATCATGCAAAGCTGACGTTAATGATTAATGGTATATTCAAGATAATGGAAACATATTAATCATGTAATTTTAATTTATGTGTGGTTTAATAATCTGTTTTGGATAATGCGCTTTAGTGTATTTTGTAGTTATTGCATGTTACTATATAAATATTTTGATTTTTTTTGGCATTACCAGTAGAGCTCTTACCTGGCTTGGAAACTAGTAACCCAGATTAATAGTTTTAAAGTTATTAATAGTATCCGTAAGCTGTACTAAATTTAGTACAAAAAGCTTAATTTAATACAGATAAAAAACTGAAATTTAGAAAAAATTTTATTATTAACCTTGTATCAAATTTTTTTAAAAGATAAATATATATTTATTTAATCTGCTTGTCATTTTAGAGTATATGTTTTTGATAAATTTATATTTATTAACTCAGAAAAATGAATTAAAAATAAAAAATTATTAAAATTATTAAACACTAATACAAATTTTTACTTAAAATTTAAAATTTTAAAATAAAATTTTAATAAAAATATTTTTAATATAAAAAATTTAATAAAAATTTATTTTTTTTATAAAATATTTTTTAATATTTTATAATATTTATAATAAAATTAAATTTTTAAACTAAAAATTTTTATTAAAAAATTTAATTAATTTTTAATGTTTTAAATTAATTTATATGGTAATTATAAAAGATTTTATTAAAATAATAGCTTTAAATTTTTAATTAGTGTGTAGAGCTAGTTTCTCTGATTCTAATAATAATAAAATCACACTAAAATACAAATATGTTTATATTTAGTTTATGGATTTAATTAGGCATCGCGCACTGCGATGTGCTTGTATATTACACCCAAATGATCTACCAATTAAATTTGAAGATCAGGTATAACGTGCAAATTTTTTTTTGTGTAACAAAATAAAGAAAATTTTCTAAAATTTGTAATATCAAAAAATTTTATCTATTTAACCACCTTTCATACTCTAACAAAAAAAATTCCTTGCAAAATTTTGGTATATACTCTAACTTCTAATACTAACCCTTACCCTAACCTTATATTAATTTAGATTTTTGTTATACAGAACATTTGTTACACAGATCTACAAACTATATATGTGATGAATTAGCATATCACAGGGTGCGTTGCATATATTTATTCTTAGTTTACATATATATGCGTATATATATATATATAATATGTATATTATTATAAAAACTAAATCAATATATTTTATAAAATTTAATAAAATTTAATAAATTTATTTTTACTATAATCAGAAAAGCTAGTTTTATAACTGGTTTAAAATTTAATATATATTAGCTTAATAAAATTTTTTAATATTAATTCATTTTTAAGCTTTTAAATTAAATTTACTATAAATTTACTATTAGTTTTTACTATTAATTTACTATAAATTTTATAAGTAAATTTAGTTATTTTTGGATTTGTATCATCTTGTATCAAATCTATTAATTTTATTTTAATAATTTTTTTTATAATTTTAAAATAAAATATAGATTAAAAACAATATAAATTTTTATTATTTTTATTATTATCTAATAAATTAATATTTATAAATAATTTTTAAATGCTGTACTAAATATAGTACAGCAAAGTTTTGCAATTTGTAATTTTCATTTAAGCTAATTTATACCAATTTTTATAAATATCTTTTGCTAAAATTTTATATAGAAAAAACATTAGTATTAAAGAATATTTTAGCAAACTTAAAATATTTGTTGTTAAAATATGATTTTTTTAATTTGTACTAAATTTAGTACAAAGCTTACAAATATCTATTAATATAATTTACAATATTATGTTAAAAATGATAGATCTAAAACTA
Source organism: Gigaspora rosea (assembly GCA_003550325.1). NCBI lineage: Eukaryota > Fungi > Glomeromycota > Glomeromycetes > Diversisporales > Gigasporaceae > Gigaspora > Gigaspora rosea. Next base: position 153,996 of record QKWP01000854.1, read on the forward strand.
ATATTTAAAAAGAGTAATAAATTTGTAGCCATGGCTACTGTAACCACATTTTATAAAATCGTTAATAACTCAAAATTTTACTAGAGTAACCTTGTTGTGTTACTAACAAAAAATGCTCCTCTCGCAATTTTGTAGTAATTTTAACTTTAAACTTAACTCTAACTCTAACCAATCACAATCTAACTCTAACTTTAACTCTAACTTAAATATTATACTAACCCTAACCCTAACCCTAACTATACTATATTTGGGCTTAGTTATAGACCCTGTTTAATGTAACCTATGGTTACAAAACACTTATTCCTTATTTGTATTCTATGGATCTATATAATTCAAATAAAAAAATTTTCAACGAATTTGATCAGGCGGTTTCAGAGATATCTTTGATCAAAGTTTTTTTAAAAATTTTAAAATGTATCTGTCATATAACAGATACGTTTTACATTTTTGACAAAATTTGATCTATGATATCTCTGCAATCATCTGATCAAATTTAATAATTTTTTTTATTTGAATTATATGGATCCATAGAATTCAAATAAAAAAATTTTCATCAAATTTGATTAAGTAGTTGCAGAGATATCTTTGATCAAAGTTTTAGAGAATTTAAAACGCGTTTCATATAACAGATACGTTTTAAATTTTTGACAAAACTTGGATCAAAGATATCTCTGCAACCACCTGATTAAATTTGATGAAAATTTTTTTATTTGAATAATATGGATCTATGGAATTCAAATAAAAAAAATTTACTAATACATTGCAACAAATAGCACAAGCAAATACAATTCTTTCAGAATTTACCTTTTATACTGATAGATCTGTTACTAATTCTGGTAATTCAAGATGCTCAATGGGCATTGCCTAGATACAGATTTACAATAACTCAATTATTTACCAGTTCTCTGCACTAATCCAAAACTGGCCATCATTATACAAAGCAGAACTAACTGCAATATTATCAGCTATTTGTACATGTCCTCGAAATAGTACTATTCATATATATACTAACTCCCAATCTATTATTTCAAAATACAAGGCCCTTCTAAATACTAAATACAATACTAGCAAAATATACTCATATAATTATTAGCCTATTTGGTATACCCTTTTATACCTCATCCAATCATATTCATATACTATTACTTTACATAAGGTTCTAGTATATAGCGATAATGAATTTAACAATTTTGCTGATCAACTAGCAAAAAACTATATAAGTTTTTCCATTTTACAATTTCTCCCTAACAATATCTATAACCCTTCATTTTATCTACATTATAAACAATTTAATGTAGAACAACCTACACGTCGCTATATTAAAAATATTTGCAATGCACATATTATTGCAATGTGGTCATCACAAAATCGAATTTAACATATTATTCCTATTGCAACCCAAATCGATTAGAATGCTATATGGCTTTCCTTAACAATAATCACAAATGCTCATACATTTATACTAACTTTCAACTTTCAACTTTGCTAATCCAAATCATTTCGAATTAAAAACTTACTTCATATGCTTCCTACACTACTTTACATTAACTCCTTAAATTCTACAAATTCTAAACACACAAAATGTATTTCCTGCAACCAATATGAAAGCCAATTTCATTGGCTACTTTGTACTAGATATAATAATATATTCCAAATCATTCATAATACTATTACACAATTCTTATTCTCAGATCTCTCAGATATAACAGAAATTCAGATTCAACAACTTCATACAAATTTTATTAATCACCAATGCTTAAATCCTAATTACAATTCCCGTTTCAATACCCCTCATTTATAACTACTATTCAAGGAGTGCTAAACTTGCACAATGGAAAACCTCTCAAAACTTTAGCTCAACATCTACTATTCTTCCAAATCAACATACTTCTGTATATAAACATACTAGAATTCACTATATCTATAGTTGCATATGTGGTCTTCCTGACCAGCTACATGATGAAGATACAAATACATGTCCATCTACTGGTCGTGCACTTTGAAAATTGATACCTGGTCCTACCAATAGATCAAATATAGCTCAAATACTAATTCTATACTCTATATCCAAATCTAGATGAGTTTTAACCACTCTAGTAGGTTTAGGTTGCAGATAAATTAGATAATATTAATTTTGTCTATAGTCTAAGTCTCAACTCTTGTAATAAAACTGTATTAAAAATATTCTTGTAATATTGAGAAACCCTATGAGTAATCTCACACAGTTTATCAAAAAGATAGAGGCAAAACCTCACCTTAACAACAAAAAAAAATAAATAAAAAAAATAAAAAAATTTTATCAAATTTGATTAAGCGGTTGCAGATATATTCTTGATCAAAGTTTTAAAAAACTTAAAACTGTAAAGCAGGTTTTACTTTAAAAACCCAGGTTTTATTTATATAATAACAAAAAACCCAGATTTTACCTAATAAAATGCGGATTCATGCAGCTAGTGTTATCACAGGACAGCTTTGGACAGTAGAATGGACAATTTTGGACAATCTTGTACAATTAAATAAAGTAAAATTACTTAAATTTTTATTAAGACAATTTATTTTAATTTTAACTAGAATGTTTTTAGCACCTCAAAAAATATATAATTATATATTTTTTAAACAAATCTAATAATTATTAAAGTCTGTATAAGCTTTGGACAATCTTGGACGCTTGACATTTTGAATATGAACAAGGCCAAAAAAGGCCTTGGATAGCCAAAATGTACAACACTGTATGCAGCTATGTTTATTAAACCAGGTTTTGCATGATACAAATAATAAACACAGGTTTTACTTTTTTGCAACTCAGGTTTCACCCTATCGTATTATAATTTATAACAGTGATGGCAAATGACAAGGTCATAAAAATTTTTATGAAAATGACTATAAATGACATGTCATTTTAGAATGACAATGTATTTATTATAAAAAAATTTATACAAAACCATGGCAAAATAACAAGTCATAAAAAATATTTTTATAAATGACATTAAAATGACAAATAAATGACAGTATTCTATTATCAAAAACACCAAAAATAATTATCAAAATTTGCCGCTAATTATAAAATTCATTACGTGCCTTACTAATTTTCAAATCAGCTGAATTCGATATTATCTTTATTGGAGTTATTAAACATTTCAAATTGGACTTTCTTTATAAATGTAAAATAACTCCCAAAAGTGTAATTTCGAATTTTGATCAAATTAAGCGTAATCCTGGCCATTATTCAAACCAACAATATTTTGCATATTTTACAGTTTATCATCTATTCCTGGCTTAGTGTAACTTAGTGTTCCAAATCGTTAGTTGAAACCAACTAGTTGTCAACTTTTCAACTAATCGATTTAAAAAAAATTATTTATTATCAACTGGTTCGATTACAATTAATTGTTGGTCATCAACTAGTTATCAACTAACTATAATTTTATTAATCAACTAAACAATATAACAGAAATCACAACATGGATTGGTAACTAATAATACTGTAATATATCTTAGTTGAGATGTATCTGGTGAGCATTTTTTTTATTTCAACTTTGCTAGTTTTCAGTGTGTTTTATACCAACAGGTTATCATGTATATAATATGAATTGCCCCGGGTACCAATCATAACTTTGCAGTTGTCATTTTTTAATTTTTTATTGAAAAATGATTCGGGTGATTTTTGACGAATAGATTAATAATAATAATAAACATAGTTCATATTTATTAATAATATAATAATTTAAATAGTTTTTTTAGTGTCACATGGTTCTTATTTTTTAATTATACTTAAATCAATTTTTTTTGTTTTATATATATATTTGAACGACCTTTTTTTTAAATCACTACTAGATATTAGATCTACCATTAAATTATAGATTAGATTTAACCATTTTTAAATCAATTTTACAGTATATAATTTATTATAGTAGAGCTTGGATCCATTATCTGTTTTCATATTCAATTTAACAGATATTCGACGGATTTTATTATTAACTTTAGTATACAAGTGATAACAAATCCAAGTTCTATATTGTGGTTATAAATTCTGCGAAATATAGGTGAGCAATTTACATCTTTTTCAAATTTCCATTACATAATAAGCGAGATGTAAAATAGTGAAACTATTGAAGGAGAGTGTTTAACTGATTAAACTCTAATATTTACTACAGTACTAGGAGATAAGTTTCAAATAAGGTCTCTTCAGCTCTACACTAGCTTACTTCCTTTTTAGTAAAGCGGAGAGAACTCCTCTTCATCAGTCTCTCTTTATTGAAATCAAATTCATTTGTTTATATATGTTGTAGCCCAGATGGCAATCCTGCTCAGTTGGCAATTGGGCTAGCCCAGATTGCAATTTCAATCTGGGCTGCCATTTTTGACCCAGATGCAAATTGCAGATCTTATATTAAAATCCTATATATATTCACAAATAAATTGACCAATCAAATTTATGCACTTATGTTATACAAAGGCCCAGTGCATTGGTTTTGCAAAAATAATTTTTGGTTATACGCCGTTTATGTTGTATAACGTTACACAGGTCCAATTTTGGTAACCTAACACTGGGTCGGCCGGCATTAAGCTTAATGCTGGTGGGCACTATCATGATAATGCCACCGGCGGGGTTAGACATAATTCCGGCCTACTCTAACTCTAAATTATTTAGGGTTAACCCCGCCGGGAGCATTATCATGATAGTGCCCACTGGCATTAAGCTTAATGCCGGCCGACCCAGTGTTATGTTACCAAAATTGGACCTGTGTAACGTTACACAACATAAACGGCGTGTAAACAAAAATTATTTTTGCAAAACCAATGCACCGGGCCTTTGTGTAACATAAGTGCATAAATTTGATTGGTCAATTTATTTGTGAATATATATAGGATTTTAATATAAGATCTGCAATTTGCATTTGGGTCAAAAATGGCAGCCCAGATTGAAATTGCAATCTGGGTTAGCCCAATTGCCAACTGGGCAGGATTGCCATCTGGGCTACAACATATATATTGAAATTAATATACGACACATTGGTGTGATATTTGGCACGTTAACATACTGTTTAACACTACGTGCTTTTCAACAATGGTTGGTACTACTAAGCTTAACACGTTGACGTGCCATCGAGAATGTTTATAATCTGTGCCCCTTAACACGCTATACGTTAACATGCTATGAAGATTTTACAAAAAAGGTGAATGTAAGTTTTAAATAAAGAAAGAAGAAATTTATAATAAAAAATCTTTTATAGCATTGATATAAACTATGTATAATTATAATTAATAAAATTATAAACAGCAACCGTTAAGTTAATCTTTATTATCTACATGACTCTTCTTTGATTCTTATATTATAAATAGTTGATTATTAACTGTCTTTAATTTCTACAGAAAAATTTTCTTGTGAAAATTTTAACATATTAACAACAATCCTAATTAAAACGTTAAATTCTATCTAAAGAGCTAACCATAAATAGCTGTTAGAATAATTATTTAATTAGGGTAGCTGCGTACTAAAACCAGGAACATTATATTTAAAATTAAAATAGAATATATCATTTACATTATTCGGTTTTCTTTTTAATGATAATGTATGCCGTATATCTACTATTTATACGCCAACACCAACTTAAACTAAGTGATTTATTTTTATAAAAAAAAAAAAAATAAATTTGTTACTGGATGTTTTGCATCCAATAATAGTGCATCTGGTATTGAATTTAATGCACAACCTAGGTCCCTTCGTGGTCTAGGATAGCACAAAAATTCAAAGCCAGATGCTTTTTTAATTGTCATATAAAAACTGTTATAGAACAACTTTCTTGTTCTATTTCCAGAACATTCTAGAGCACAACAATTGTAAACCAAATAAATGTAAAAATACAAGACACAATTGCGCAACAGGAGTTTTATTAGTTTTATTAGTTTTATTAGTTTTATTAGTTTTATTAGTTTTATTAGTTTTATTAGTTTTATTAGTTTTATTAGTTTAGTTTTATTAGTTTTATTAGTTTTATTAGTTTTAGTTTTATTAGTTTTATTAGTTTTATAAGTTTTATTAGTTTTACAAAAAGATATATAGGCCCCCACTTTCTGACTTTCTACCCACAAGCTTTCTAGCTTAGATTCAGACTTTCCTTTCTCCTCCCTCCAATACTTAAATAATTGTATCTCTTGAATATTATTATCTAAATCAATAAAATATATCTTTGCTAAATAAATAATACTCTTGTTAATTAATAAATATAAACTGAACTGCTCTAGTGAAGTAATATTTCACTTCCACACTGCTTCATATCTTCTCTGACCTTTACAAGATCCCTGTCGCTGTGTGCTATGTTGCTAGTGGTATATTAAGAAGGCTATACCGCTTGTAACCTTTTGGTGCCTTCTGGCAGAAATCATTTAAAATAGCCAGAACACTAGAACCTCTATTCCTTCACTCTGCAAGGATATTTCTTTGGCTACCTCCTCTCTTCTTGTTCCTAATTAAATAATTGTTTTTTTTGGGTTTTCCTGTCGAATTGAAAAAGATTCGTTCAGAAGGGTATACTTGCAGCCTCTTGCATTTGTTGCACCGGTATTTTCCTGTCGAATTGAAAAAGATTCGTTCAGAAGGGCATACTTGAAGCCTCTTGCATTTGTTGCACTGGTATTTTCCTGTCGAATTGAAAAAGATTCGTTCAGAAGGGCATACTTGAAGCCTCGCTTTTGTAGCATTTGTCTTTTGTTTTAGTATTTTGTTTTGTTAATTTTCTGTTAGTTTTAGAACCAGATTAGAAACCCTCTTACCTCTTAGTTAGTACATTGAAACTCTCACCTATTTTCTCACCGGTTTAGTTAAAAAAAAAATTTTTAGTTGTTAAACTTCTAGGTCTCTTTATGACTAGAGTAAATAGAGCCTACCAAATTCATCTTGAACAAATTGAAGCCCACGACATTAACCATCCATCTGCTCTTGCTACCACCGTTCTCCAACTTAGTCATCCAGATTTATCTTGTACTATCTGCTATCCACCTTATAGCTTCCATCGAAACTTTCGCCGTTTTTGGAACGATTACAGAGACACTTATTTTGCTGGCCGATATTCGCAAGTTACCATTGACGCCTTTTTCATTTTAACTCATCCAAACAGCTATAATACTTGTAGAGCTGCTGCCCGTGATATTGTTTTCAGCTGCCGATACCATAATCCTTATTTGGACCCTAAAGAGGTTATTGCTGAATTACTTCGACGATTCACTCGATATACTCTTGCCACTACTCTACCAGCAGATTTTCCAGCAAATATCTTTGACCATCATATTGAAGGCCTCACTGCTTCTACTCCTCCACTTGGCCGCCTTATTGACACACTTGATCACTTTTCACCTATAATCCAAACTACTGACGATCTTGAATTTAATCTTACACCTACCTCTCGACCTGTACGTACCTTACAACCAGAAGATTTAGATAACCAAGCAGGACCTTCCCATTCCACTCACACTACTACCTTAGCACCTTACAACGAAGATACTACCCAAATACCTTTTTGTTCTACACTTGCACTTCCAACTTCTCCTCTTAGTGAAATTCCACTTGACAATCCTCTTCCTATCCAACATACTCCCTCTCCAAACCGAGTTGCTCGATTCATCCAAAATCTTAACCCAGCCACATATTTTCAACGAACCACAGCAACCCACCTCTACCTATAGTTACTGAAGTTTATCCTGAAACCTGTTTTTCACCTCATAATACTCCTCTACACACTTCTCCTTTACAACGCCAACAACAAATCTTTAATTCTCAACTAGATATTGTTCAGCCCCCGATAATTGGAGCTTATCCTGACCAAGAAATTGTTGAACCAGAAATTCATCAAGAAATAAATTTCACAGAAGAAAATTTAGAAGAAATAAATTTAGACGGAATTTTAGAAGTAATAACAGAAGTACAAGAAGAAGTAAATTTTCAAGAAGGATTAGAAGAAGAAAAAGTACACTCAGAACCAGAATCAGAAGGAACTATAGAAAACGAAGAATCAGAACCAGAATTAAACATGGGAGATCAAGCTTTACAAGATGCTGCACAAGCTATAAATGCTCTTGCTGCTGCCCTTGGACAAGATGGTGAAAAATCCCTAATCAAAATCGACTTTTATCGTGGTGATGGAACTCAGGACCCAGTTACCTGGGTTGAGGAATTTGAACGAGCTACCAAGGCCAACTATTGGAGCCCTGCTCGCCAATTGGAGTTAGCTGCTGCTTATATGAAGGACAATGCCCAGGAATGGTTCTCTAGCCTTGCTAATACTCCAACCCATTTCCATCATAACTGTCATGGCCAGAATGTAAACGGTGTTAATATCTATAGCTTTACTCATCTGTTCAAAGAAAAATTTGGCACTACCAAGCAAAAGGCTGCTTGGCAGAAACAACTTTTTGAAATCAAACAAGGCACAGACACTGATGATACTTACGTTAGCCGCTTTAAACAACTAAAAGGACGTGTAGACCCTCTTAATAACTTCCCTGCTGCTGTTATGATCCAGTTTTTTATCCAAGGATTACGACCCGAATATGCTATGAATGTCCAAGCGCTGAACCTGCTAACTTGGGTGCTACTATTACTGAGGCATGTAAATGGGAAACAGGACGAATGATGGCCTCTGAACATAATGCCAATGATACCAACCAAGCCATTGAGCGCCTTACTGAACAAATTGCCAAGCTCAGTATAAATCTCGCTGAAAAACAAGCTGCTACTCCTATCACTACTTCTGTCTACTACAATGACCAAAACAAGGACTGATCTCAATCCAATGCTAGAAATGCCACATGCTATTATTGTGGACAAAAGGGACATTTCATCCGGAATTGCCATACTTGATACCAGGACAACAGGAAGGACCACCAGGGAAACCAATCCCGAGGCAGAAGCAGTAATTATTCCTCTAGGAATAACCGATCTTATGATAGATCCAGATCCAGAAACAGAAGCCAATCTAGGGATAGAAATTATAATCATTCTGGATATGATCGATCCAGGAGCCGAAGCCAGTCTCGTGATAGATACAGAAATAACTGAAACCACCGCTCTTCTGATCGATTCAGATCACGCAATCGATCATCTACTCCTTATCCTCGTGATGTTTACACTCTCGACACTGCCAATGATTATACCTATGAACAAATTGAAGCCTTTCTAGTTAATGACTCTATTAGAACTGCTGTTGCTAATTATTTAGTTGAAAATCCCAAAACCACACAGATTCAGACACCTACCTATACCACTCCTGTCAAATGCAATATTAAACTTAATGGACAGCCCTACCACGCTGTAATCGACAGTAGTGCTGCTGTCAGTATGATTTCTAGCCAAGTTGTAAAAGAACTTGGATTGAAAATAGAAGCACCTTCTTCTAGCCTTATTGTCTCAGCCACCGGACCCTCTGTCCGACCCCTAGGCATAATTAAAAACTTATCAATTGAAATTGAAGGAACCACCATTCCCATGGATGTTGAAGTAATGAATGCTACCTCTTATTCATTACTCTTAGGAAATGACTGGTCACAAAAGGTAGATGCCACCTACAGTTGGAAAAATAAGGCTTATACTCTTAGATGGAACAAAAAGAAAATCCATGTGCCCACTACTTATGAACACGACCAACCTTTACCTGCCCAACCAACCATTACTGATGAAAAGGAACTAGAAAAGTTCGAACAGGAATACCTCCGTCCAAAGGAAGCCTATGTGGTGGAAATTGAACCTGATAATTGGACAACCGTTACCCACAGATCCAGACCCAGCGCCTCATTCACTAAACAAAAATGTGGACGCTGTTACTCTTATAACCACCTTTATGCTGACTGTCCTAACAATGAATGTTATCGTTGTCGCCGTTATGGACACCTAGCTGCACATTGTCCTAAACAAGCCCCCAAACGAAATGTTTGCAAGACCTGCTCTCAACCTGGACATCTGTATAAGGACTGTCCTGATAACCTCTGTTACCAATGCAAACAGTATGGACATATCAGTGCCAACTGCCCCCTGATGACCCAGATTCTTGAAAACCAACAATATCAATGTGGTTGCCAACCTCAGGAAGTAAATGCCAATCGGCTACCCCACTTTTCTCCCTTTAGAGTTAACCATTGCTGTAAATGCAAGGTACCCAAAAGACCAGAAGAAATTAGGCCTTTTGAGCAAACCTTAATTTGTAAAGGATGTTGGATTGACTTCCACCAAGACCTAGATCCAGAAGACCCACGAAGTATAGAGTTCTTCACTAATGGCGAAGGCCGAGGAACGCTAATGGAATGTAAGCTCTGTAGAGAGCAAGGAATTAGATCTAAGATGATTAAACTAGACTCTATTCGAGAAGATACTCGGTTCTGCAACCTCGAATGCTTGTATGCATATAAAGCTGCTAAAGATGTAGAATGGAATTCAAACTACAACCTATGGACTCGAGTACGCCATTATACCGAATCCACCAGAAATGCAGGACATGCATATGATCTTAACCAAAGTCGGATCTATCGACTCGCCCAGATACAGATTGGAGAAAGTAATGAAGACCTCGCTCATGCTCTGGAGCCCCAGGCTGCTGACCTGTCTAACCAAGACTATACCTATACTGAAGTCAATGTTATCATGAGAGCCTCCCAAGTACAATTAAGTGAAACTGAAGAGGAAACTCTACAAAGAATTCTAGAAGAGTCTTTTGACACTAGTCATCCAGACTTTGATCAAAGGAAAGCCATGGAAAACTTACAAAGGAATTTCCAAGGAACCGTTGGACTCTGTAAGGAATGTATTATGGCCAAAAAGAACACTGAGTTAGAACAATTTAACTCCTATTGTGAGGAATGTTATAAAGCACTTCACCCTCCTCCAGATCCAGAAGTTCTGTCTCCTCCAACCTCTCCAACACCGGAATTACCTATCGTTGCACCAATAAAAACTGTGTCAACAACTTTAGAACCCACAGACCTAGTCCCTCTCCTTCAGGAACAGATTAGGCAACAGGCCCAAATCATTGCTCTGCTACAGGAACAAGCTAAAACTTTTGAACACCAGGACCAGACCATAAAGGAATTACAAGCTCGAGTAAATTATTTTGAAAACTTTCACCATCGATTAAGAGATTTGTATAATGAATTCTCTTCTTCTGCCGCCTTTGATGATAGTGATGCTCAAAATTTTTGAGTCATCCTGAGCAAGATCAAAAACTACTCGAAGATACAGACAATTCTAGACCCAGAATTATTCGAGAAATTTATACTGTGACTCAGGAAATAAAACCAAAAGTAGGACCCTTAACTACTCACCAAGGAGCTCAATTTCGACAATTGCTTCTTGAATTTGCTGACCTCTTTGCAAAGGATATGACCCAACTAGGTAAAACTGACCTAGTAACCCATAGAATCTTTACTGACAATGTACCTCCTGTCAGCTCTCGACCCTATATGGTACCTCTAACTGAACAAACATTTATTAATGAAGAGGTACAACGAATGTTGGATAATAAGTTAATAAAAGAGTCCTCTAGCCCTTGGGCCTCTCCCGTTGTATTAGTAACAAAGAAAAATGGAAAGAAAAGATTTTGTGTAGACTATAGAAAACTTAATGCCGTTACCAAGAAGGATCAATATCCTCTACCCCGAATAGATGAAATGCTTGACTCACTTGCTGGAGCTACTTATTTTTCCACCCTCGATCTTATGAGTGGATACTGGCAAGTAAAAGTACACCCAGAAGATAGAGAGAAAACTGCTTTCATTACCAGATACGGAACCTATGAGTTCAATGTCATGCCTTTTGGATTGTGTAATGCCCCTGCTATCTTCCAACACTTTATGAATAAAGTTTACAAAGGTATAGCTTACAAATATGTAGTAGTATACCTGGATGATACCAATGTCTTTTCACAAACATTCGATGACCATATTAAACACCTAAGAGAAGTATTCACCAGAATACGTGAAGCAGGATTGAAGTTAAACATAGAAAAATGTAATTTTTGGATAAAACGTCTACCTTTCCTAGGACATATAATAGAAGAAAAAGGAATCTCTCCAAATCCAGACAAGATTATTGCTGTTCAGAAAATTCACCCTCCAAAAAGTATTACCCAGCTATGCTCATTCTTAGGCCTTGCTGGATACTACCGACGATTTATTAAACACTTCTCCTCAATTGCCCATCCTCTTAATCAATTGCTACATAAGGACAATACTTATGAATGGAATGACCAATATCAAAAAGCTTTTGATAAACTGAAAAACCGGTTGACTACTGCCCCTATCCTTATCTATCCTGACTATAAACAAGAATTTATTCTAGCCACTGACGCCTCTTATACCGGATTCGGAGCCACCTTGAGCCAGATATCTGAAGATAAAAAGGAACACCCAATTGTCTATGCAAGCAAAAGCCTGAAAAAGGAATAAATGAACTATGGAGCAACTGAATTAGAATGTGCTGCCATAGTATGGGCTATTAAACATTTTCACAAATATTTTGGTACAAGCCATTTTATGCTAGTTACAGACCACTCTGCTCTCAAATGGTTAAAGTCTTCTCAACCAAAAGGATGCTAGGATGCTGGATGATGAAACTCCAACTCTACCATTTTACTATTGTACATAAACCTGGAAGAATCCATTCGAATGTTGATGCCCTTTCTCGATTACCGACCCAGACACACTCCTCTATTACTGCTGTTACATGAATTTGGATCAATACCAAAATTTAATAGGATACCTAGAAACAGACGCACTCCCCTCTAATTTAACAGACAATGAAAAACGAACAATTATTAATCAATCTAGACATTATAAAGCAAAGGACAAATTATTATATAAAAAGAATCGAAAAGACCCAGACAAACCTATTAGAGTAATCAAATGGACTGAAGTTGAACCTATCCTGTATATGATGCATAGTCACTCTACCGCTGGACATTTAGGAACAGATGCTATGTATTATAAAATATCTGAACAATATTATTGGGACCAAATGTACAAAGATGTCCAAAATTATGTTCGCTCATATGAAGTTTGCCAAAAACGAGGCAAAAGTAAAAGAAAAGAACCTCACCACCCCATTCAAGTTGGAAGAACCTTTGAACGAATAGGCATAGATCTAGTAGGACCCCTACCCATAACTAACTGCAACAATCGGTATATTATTGTTGCCACTGACTACCTTACCCGCTGGCCTGAAGCTAAAGCTGTACCAGATGCAGGTGCAGAAACTCTAGCAAAATTCATTTTTGAAGAAAT